>WOXC01008587.1:0-207500 GCA_011680675.1 Gymnobelideus leadbeateri
GCTGTCTAGAGAACACAGTCCTACTCATAGGCAGGTAGGTGGTGGTCCTTGCCTTAGGGCTATAGCAATGGAATTCATGGCCATGGCCAGTAAAATAAATAATGGATTCTCCTTTTTTTTTTTTTTTTTAAGGAAGGGGAGCCATGGTCTGATCTATTATGTAGGCTCCCTTCCCTTTTGCTGTTGTCCCAGCCTTTTTATATCCCCTTTGGGACATGAAGAGGTATATAAGACTTTTTTTTTGGCAAATGGATTAATTTCTGGCAGTGAGGATCTCTCTGGCATTTCAATATGTGAGTGAGTAACCAGGATTTCAAGAAAGCCCATTTATCCTGGTTTTGATGGGCTGAACGCAAGGCAATGTGAGAGTGGCACTCTCCTCGTTGATTATAATATAATATTTCCATTAAAATCATTTTTTAAAAGCCTTCCCAAATTCCAATAATCCTATTTCAAAGAATATAAAGCTGTGCTGTAGATTAGCTGCCCTAGAATACCTTGGCAAAAGTATCCAAGTAGCAAGAGTTTTCCTAGTCTTATGTCCTATATACATCTGTTAAATTACTCCGAGATCTCATTAAATAAAGCTAATGCACTTGTAAAACAGTAGGGAGAGACAGTTTATCATTGTAACTGTTAGAGAGAGCCATTCTGAAAGGGAGGGAGCCAAGAAGACTAGGTGTATGCTGGTCAGTGTAGATGTTTCTAGGCCATAAATCTTGGCTCTTTCCCGCCTAGTTATTGTGTATTTCTTTAGGTGAGAGATTGATTGTAGCAGCGGAAGATGAATTTGCCCATGGTCCCTTTCTTCTCTCTCTCTCTCTCTTTTTTTTTTACACTCCTGATGCTTCGCCAAGGTGATAATGCTTTTTTCCCCCCTGCAATCATTTGTTTCAGATTAAAAGCATGAAACGGCACGAAGAAACACAGGCAGGTTGGTCTCTGTAGTCGGGCAGGCATGAGGGCATGAAGATGTATAATGTCCCAAGTGGGAAGAAGAGCTTTTGGCCCCCACAGGATTTATAACAGGTTTACCTGAAGGAGAGCCAGGGACACTTAACCGATCTGATACCTGGAAGGACACTGACATTTCCTTGCTGTGGAGTTTTTAAGCAGATGGTAAAGTGGGCTTCATATGAAAACACTGAACGTCACAGGGCCATTCAAATCCACGACAATTGCAGCCTTATTGTCTTTTCTCGGGAAATGTGTGTCTGGATCACCCTGGGTCCTGAATGGGGAGAAGAGATACTTTTCATGAATATATATAGAGATGCTGAATTTATAAGGATCAATATAGTCACAAATGTTGTACAACATGTCAGGATATCATAAAAAGCAGGCAGTTCTACATAAAATACCAGCTTAATCTTGGAGATTTTAAAGCCTCATTAAAATGTGGATAAAGTCCATATATGGGATGGCAGCACTCAAAAGGTTGAAGTTGTATATCTGTGGTGCAAACATTTTAACCGTGATTTCTGAATGTCAGTGGCCTTTTTGGAGTAGAGCAAGGATTCAGAGGTGATAGGGAAAGCTCAGGACACATGGAAACTCCCCAATCTTGTTGCACATCCTTTTGGTTTGATGGAAGCATGACTTCCTGTGACTCTTTGCCTTCCCTAAGCCTCTTCTTTGAGGGAATGGCTTTGGTTGGAAAAAGTGAAATCTACTATCCCCAAAGTATCCTGGCAATAATAAGATCAAAAATTTATAGTGAGAAAGAACATTATAGGTTATCTAGTTCAACTCACTTTACAGATAAGGAATCTGAGGCCCATAGAGATGAATAGAAATGATTTGGCCAGGATTACACAGTCAGTAAGTATCCAGGTCAAGATTCAAACCCAGGTCCTCTGACTAAATTCAGTTCTCTTTCTACTATATCATAAAGATAAGTACATTTCATAGATTTTTAAAAATTAAATATTTAAATGCTGACTTCATCTAGGAAATAAGGAAAGGAGAACGAAGGATAAAATGATGAGGTGAGGAGAGAACACACAAACTTTACACTGAGTGTGTCTTAAAAGGAAAGGGGTGGTGAGAGGGGGGGACGTCTAGAGAATCTCAAGAAAATCCCCTGACTTCTAGGAGAGAAGGACAGTCACTGCGAAGAGCATATCCCAAGATCGGCTCAGGCCATGGTGAGGGCAGACAGGGAAGGGAGTGGAGGTGGGGGGCACTTTGTAAATTTGTTATTTTGATTTAACTTTAGGAATTATAACACCCTATGTTTCTAAATGGAGAGGAGGATTTGGACACACAAGTTAACCTAGTTTTCCCTGAACAAAGTTAGTGTACATGCCCTTATTATTGGAATTCTGGGTATTTTTTTTTCCTCCTGAAGAAACTTTGGAAGTCAAGCAAGTACTTTTATCTTGACCTTTCTGCAACACTGCCCTATATTCACTGCTTGTCAGCACACGTTTGTCTGGAGCCATCCGTCACTGCCATCCGTCACTCCGGTGCCATTCCCATCAGTCCCATTATCGGGGATCAGGAGAGAGCTGAGCCTGGAGTGGGAAGGATCATTAAACCTCAGGCTCCCAGGTAGTACAGGTAGTCCAGGTGGCCTGTTGTTATTTATAATAAAGAAACAACGCAGCAGAACTGCCTGACAGTGGCCCATGAGGCCTAGAAGGAGGACGGGCTGAGCGATGTCATCTCTGAAGGACAGCTAAAAGTGGACTTCTCTCCCCCTCCCTGTAAGCAAAGAGGATTTATTGAACATCTGTTCGGTACATGGCTGGGAAGATTGATTAATTTAATTGCTCACACTTTGCTTAAGTAACATTTGAATACTTAATGTCAGGTTTGAAGGATATTACAACATTTGCTTGCACACCTTCTTCTTAAAGTGGCAGAGGGGAGATTTCTGGGGAGGGGAGGTGGGACTGTGGAGAAAGCCCCTTCTAAATTCTCCTTTAGAGCTAGTCGATGGGAGTCACAAGTGGGAAAGGCTGCCTCTTTCCATAAAAGCAACTAGTTACTCTTCACATTTTTCCCATCGTGATAAATCATTAATGTAATGAGGTTGGATCTTCTTCACTGAGTGGTGGTAATTTTCCCTCTGGTATCAACTATAGAGACAGCTGAGCATATTATATATTTCTGTACCCTTTAACATAATACCGTAATCGTATTGAAGTACTAGATGAGTTAAAGCTGCAATAATTTATTACAGGTTACATTCAGGCAGCATATTTGGAGGGAATTCCTGAAAGTCTCACAGAAAACCAGGCTTTAAGTGGGATAACACAGGGAATACGGATTGGCTCAGAGACCTTCAACATGTACCCTTTATGATGCCCCCAGGCACCCCTTGTGTTGGATGCCAGCTAGGGTAATAGTGACATCCCCAGAAACACTAACTGATGCTTTATGGGATGGAGAATATGTCTAATTAATGCATAGTCTATGTCTGTTCTAACTACACAGGTATACCTCACTTTAAGAAGATTTGTTACACAAAATTACAGTTCCAAAAACTCTTGGGTAAGTCTTTTTTAAATGACAAGAAGGATCTCTATTGCCTTTAAAGTAGAAATTGATTTTTTTTAAAATTTCTGCTTATGCCCACTTTTTATGTATATCTACTCCATAAAGTAAGGCACTAGATGCCAGTTAAGTCTGTGTTGAGTAGGTGGTTGGTAAGGCACTGGGTGCTGGTTGAGTTTGTGTGGAGAAATGACCTGACTTATTTTTAGTTTGTACACAAAGATAGAGAATTTCTTCCTCTTCCCCTCTTTGCACCCACAATTGTGGCTCCATAATTAGACCATGAATGGTGAATGAATGGATATAAACATACGGGCATTTGTGTTTCTTCCCAGCTTTCATCCTCTCTAAGGTTAATTTCTCTAAGGAAACCAACTCTTGCTTCTTAAGGAAGAGTTTCTTTGGTCTTTTATTTGCACATTCTTTCCTGGATCTTCTCTACAGGAAGATGTTTCACTTCAGAGAGGGGAATCTTTAAATATTTGTCTTCCCTTTGTGGGTGAGCATTGAAAGTAGGAGTAGTGAGATGGAGTAATTTGCTTGGCTACTATAAATGCTACAAATCGTCAATGGTGCTGGCATGGAGCTATGCATTTTTTATTGTCAGAGATGCCATATATAATGTTCTCACAACAATGCTTAAATCTGAGAGGGAAGGGATTTAACAGAGCCACATTACTAATTTACTACCAGCAAACAGAACAGCAAAAAAAGAAAAAGAAAAAAACTCAAGAAAAAGAAAAAAAAGGCAGAAAAGCTGAGAAATGAAAGGCCTCAGATGACACCGTACAAAACCAAGCTCTCGGATGGCGGAGTGGTACTTAATAATGGCTCTGGCATTTTGTTAGCATCTCTACAAGGAAAAATTGTTCTTAGAAAAGGATAATCTACAGTCGAATCTGATTGAAGTCAAAAGAAACATCGGTTGATTTCTTTGAGAGATGCCCGTCTGTCCCTGGGCCTGACCGCACACAATACATCCTGCCACAGTGAGTCAGATTGTCAAGGCCAGAACCAGGTGCTGGTGTTACTTGTATCCTTCTGCATCAGTCATACTGCAGGGAGCAGACAATTAATTCTGGAGCAAAATTGAAAGTCAGAGGCAGAGTCTGAAAGAACAGAATGACAATAATAAAGTGCCCCTGCCTCACATTAATCTCCCTCACTTCAGGCCTGTCACAGCCGGCCTGGCTGTGACTAATGCCAGGCTTTGCATACAGTGGTCACAGACATGAGCAGCATGCTCTCTTTACAGCACCCGCGATGTGCTTTGTTGGGTTTTTGACTCCTGTGGAATCATTGAAAAAACATAGCCGCCGGTCATAGGTGAGGGGACCAAGTTCCTTCATCATACACCTGGTGATCGATGCTGGGGATCTGGGGACTGGGCTCACAGGAGCAATGGAATCTCATTCCTCTTGCTTTTGGCCACTCTCTTCTTTTTTCTCTCTGTCTTTCTCTCTCTCTCTTCTTTCCTCTGCTCTTTTTCTCTTCTCACCTTCCTCTATTCTTTCCCTCCTCCTTTCTCCTTGTTCTCTTTTTTCACCTCTTTCCTGTTATATCTCTCTCTCCCTCTGTCTCTTGCTGTTTCTCTGCCTCTCACTTATTTCCTCTCTCTGTCTCTTACTCTTTCTCTATCTCTTGCTTATTTTCTCTCTCTCCCTCTCTCTTGCTTTTTCTCTGTCTCTCACTTATTCTCTCTCTCTTGCTCTGTCTCTGTCTCTCACTTATTTTCTCTCTCTGTCTCTCCCTCTTTCTCTCTCTCTCTTCTCTCTCTCTCTCTCTCTCTCTCTCTCTCTCTCTCTCACTCTCTCTCTCTCTCTCTCTCTCTCTCTCTCTCTCTCTCTCTCTCTCCCCCCCCTTGCTCTGTCTCTGTCTCTCACTTATTCTCTCTCTCTCTCTCTTGCTCTGTCTCTGTCTCTCACTTATTTTCTCTCTCTCACTCTTTCTCTGTCTCACATTTATTTTCTCTCTTTCTCAGTCTGTCTCTTGCTCTTTCTCCATCTCTTACTGATTTTCTCTCTTTATCTCTCTCTCTTCCCTATCTCCCTTCATTTTTCCTTTTTTTCTCATCCCTTTCCTCTTTCTTCATCTTCCCTCCCTCCTTCTGTTTCTTCTTTCTTCTCTTCTCCATTTTTCTTTTCCTTCTCTTGTTCCCACCACATGCTCTCATAGTTTCATCATCTTTCCCACATACTCCTTTTTTGTTCTCTACGCCCTCTTCCTTTTTTATTCCTGAGGAATATTTTAGGGGAACTTCTCATGTGCAGATTAACTCTGTAACAGATCAACTCCTAGTATGAGCCGAAATAGTGATAGGCAGACAGGCTGATCTAGACCAAATTGACACACTGGTCATAAATAAATCACTGGACCCAGATGCCACACGCCCAGGAGTTTTGAAGGAGCTCAAAGGTGAAATTGTGGAAATGTTGGCCAAAAAGTAGAGCATGTCACTGCAAAGGCCACTATGCCAGAGGATTGACAGATTGTCATCATAATCTCCATCTATAAGGAGGCGGTTCTGGGAGCTATAGACAAGGAAGTTTCTATTCTCTCGTTGGCAAGCAAGTAGAATATATAATAAAGTATAGGATCAGTGAACACATAAACAAAGCTAACCTGTTGGAGATAAAAAGGAAAGGAAAAGATGGTTTTTATAGGGGGAAACCATGCCTCACTGACCTGATGGAGGGTTTTTGAGAGAGCAGGTAAACATGTGGACAAGGGGGCATCAATACACGTTTTATTTAGAATTTCAAAAAGGTTCTCTCAAGTTTTTAATTTCAAAAACTGCTGTAAAGCAAAACACTCCCCCTAAAATACCATGTAATTTGGAGCAACAGTATGTTATGAATAGGGATTTGGTTTAGGGATGGGAAACAAAAAGTAGGGATTAACAGTTACTTCTCTACCTGGAGAATCAAATTCTCAAAGGTAGGGCTCTATATGCTATGAGCAATAGGGACATGGAAATAAAAAAAAGAATTGTGTATGGTGAGATTGACCCTGACCATCATCTTGTACAAAGGTTCAAGACAGTGGGATGCCATGTGTGTCTTCAGTCTCTGCATTTCATGAAAGGCATGATAAAGCTGGACCAGATCTAGAGAAGGAGATTGAGGAGGCCAGAATTTAGAGCCAAAGGAGATTTTCAAGATTATCTGGTCATAGGACGATAGGCTAATGGATCTTGAAGTAGAATTCAAAGGTCACATAGTCCAAGCCTCTCATTTTAGAGATGAGGAAATGGAGACCCAGAGAGGCTCAAGGTTCTAAGGTCATTCCCAAGCAGCTAGGTCACAAAATGGGTAGAGCACTGGGCCTAGAGTCAGAAACACAAGTTCAAATCTAGCTTTGGACACTTACTAGCTCTGACCTAGGGCACATCATTTAACCTCTGGCTGCCTCTGTTTCCTCCTCTCCAAAGTGAGGAGGATAATAGCACCTACTTCTTAGGGTTGTTGTAAGGATAAAATTAGATATTTGTAAAGTGCCTTTGCATATCTTAAAGCCCTATAGAAATGTTCTGTTATATATGTATATATGCATATATATACATACACATATATGTGTGTGTGTATGTATGTGCTTGTATGTATATGATGAGTGGCATCTTTGGGATTTAAACCTGATCTTCTGAGTCCAAATCCTGTGCTTTGGACCATACTACCCTTAAATCAAGGGCCTCCAAGATGGAGAAAAGATTTCTAAACATATGCAGCTCAGTCTGAAAGATGAAATTAAGAGGAACCAGTTAAAGTCTGAAAAATAAAAATGAATAGGGACTTTGGAAAAGGAGGACCAAGTATTTATATAGTACCTACTGTGTGCCAGGTATTGTCCTGAGTGTTCTACAATGATTATCTCATTATAACAACCCAGAGAGGTAGATGGTATTATCCTCATTTTATAGTTGAAGAAACTGAAGCTTAGGGAGGTTGTGATGTGTCTAGGGTAGATTTGAACTCAGTTTCTTGTGAGTCCAGGCTCAGTAATTCTCTCTAACCACTTTACTACCTAACTGCCTTTGGACAATTCTAATGTATGAGTTGGAGAAGCCCAAAGGAGATAGTTTAGGGTTAAATGATCGCTTTTACTTTTTTAAGCCCTCCACTAAACTTTTTCTTGAATGTCCTATTGTGATATCGAGGTAGAGACCGTGGGTGTCAAAGGGCCTAGAAGCAGAGCCTCAGTGCTGATGGATTCTGTCAGACAGGTAAGGGGTGTAGCACATCTGTGGTAATGAAAAGTGTAGCTCTTGTTTGACAGCCCAACTAACAAGTCATGCAGAGCTTCATCACCAGAAGGTGATACATTCTTTTTTGGCTCCCTATACTTTGGGTACTTTATTTGCAAGGTAATAAGCATATGAAATTGATTCTGGGCAGATAGGGAGGTTGGTGGCTGGTGTTGTGGAGGGAACACACTCCATTCTTCCATTAACCATTTCTATCAGACAAAATCCAAGGCTGAAAAGCACATAGGAATGACCTTGGCAAGGAGGGAGATTCTTAAGTTCTTATATGCATACCTTCAGATCTTCTATCTCTTCATCATCCCCTTCCTCCACTCTAAACCTCCTCATGAAGGGACATGAATATACATACATAAGGGTTCAGTTCAAGTTTGAGTTTGGCCTGGGGGTTGTCTTACAGATTATGGAGTTTGCTGGCACAGGTTCAATAAGGAGTTAGCTAATATGCTTTAAGTATCATTTTGACTTATATTAAGAAGGCATAAAACATCCAGGGAGTTTTTGGTAACCTGGCCAAGCCTTAGTGATATGAATTAACTGATCAAAAATTCCAATTAGGGTTAGTTACATTTTAACAGAGGACTCTGGAAGACTGAAAACTTCCAGAATCCTAAAGTCCCTCCATCAGTATTTCTAGAAATTCTAGAAAATTCTAGAAATCAGAAAGGATAAATAAATGGGATGTTTGGACATAGAGACTCTGAGATCCTCATAACCACTGATAGACCATTCTTGCCCAACATTTCCATATTAATTAACCTACTTGGTATGGTTAACAGAGAAGAAGCATTGTCCCTACATTCAAGCTTATTGGGCACTAATCCAGAGGCAGGCTGGTCTTGTACTTTTCTAGACATACTAGTCCACTGATACTACAAAATAATTTGATTGCCTTTGGTAAAATTGGGTCCTGTTAATTTTGTTATCTATTTGTGTAATCAGTAAATACTTCAACATTTAAGGTTCAGCATAATATTCCCACAAAGCAAAGCATCTATGTAAAATTTATTGGAATAGACTGGACCAAATCCCCCAAATCAAAGGATTTGTTCTGATTTGTTTGGATTCAGTCAAAGGGCCATACTTGAGAACCTAGAGGACCACATGTGACCTCAAGGCCACAGGTTCCCCACCCCTGGACTGGACACTTTCAGAAGAGGAGTAGAAACATTCTAAAAGGGGCTATGGAATCACTGAAAAGTTTACTGATGGGTATGTTTTGGAAGAGTGAGAAAAACCAAGAAAGATAACGAGTGATGATGCCAATCTATGAGGGAATAACTTGTGTCATGTCAGCACCCTTGTTTCATCTAAGTGGATAAGTATTCTGGAGAAGGAAGCATGACCAACCCTAGATGATCACTGGATTCCCTAGTCAAAGAGGTCCCTGAAGGGTGACCTTCAGGGTGATTTTCAGAACCAAGAGCAATGAGTGAAGATATACAGAAACACCTTTAGGCTTGATGTTAGGAAAGATGTTCTAGCCACTAGATCTCTCTAGAAGTGAAATTGATTTCCTTGGAAGATCATGGGTCTACCCTTCCTAGATCTGTTTAAGCAGAGGCTGGGTAAGAAATTGTCAGAAATGTTGCAGAGGGGATTCTTTGAGGGGTATCAACTGGACTAGATGGCTGTTGAGGTCCCTTCCAATTTAGAAATTCTGTGATACACAGACACCAGCAAAATCTTCTCTTTCCACTACGACTACTAAATTGAATTAATTTAAACAAGCAGGAAAGAAGGAAGGAAGGAAGGAGGAAAATTGAGGAGAGAGGGAAGTAAGAAGGAAGGGAGGATAGAAAGGTGGTAGGGAAAGGAGGAAGGAAGGGAGGAAGAGATGGAGGGCAAAAAGAAGGGAGAAAGGAAGAAAGAAAAAGGGAGGGAGGGAAGGAGGAAGAAAAGGAGGGAGGAAAAAAGCATTTATTAAGCATCTATTTTATGTTAAGCACTTTACAAATATTGTGTCATTTTATTCTTATGACAACCCTGGGATGTAGGTGCTATTATTATTCTAACTTTATAGTTGAGGAAACTAAGGCAGACAGTGATGAAATGATTTGCCCAGTATCACACAGCTAGAAAGTGTCTAAGGTGGGATTTGAACTCAGGTCTCCCTTCTTTGGGCTCTAAGGAGTATTTGATTTGAAGTTATGGGGTCTAAGTTTGAATCTCAGTTCTTCTACTTCCTGTGTGAACTTGAACAAGTAACTTCCCCATCTTCTTCCTTAGTTTCCTCACCTATTAAGAAAAGGAGGCTGTTCTACTAAATAATTTCTTAGGTTCTTATAATTCTAAGTACTAATTATTTGTTTTTTGATGTCATAGTAGTAACATCTTTAAATAATTGTATTGTTCAAACCTAATTCAACAATAATTTATTGAGTAGCTATTATGTACCCAAGTACCAGACATAGGAGAAGGACTGGATTTATGATTTCATGAGTATGGAAACTCCCTCAATCAATGCAGGGCAACACTTTCTTGAAGAGAGTCTACAGCCTTGAGAAGTTAAGTGACTTCTCAAAGTCCCATAGGCAGTATACATCTTGAAGCAGGACGTGGGCCTAGGTCTTTCTGGTTTGGAGATGAACCTTCTATTTGCCACATTCCATATGCTCTTACATTGATATTTAATGCAGTACAGTACAATGTAAGCTACTTGACCAAAACAAAACAAAGTGGTCCATTCCCTCAAGGAGATTATATTCAAGTGAGTATTCAATAACAATGACAATTTAAAAAATATAAATATTTCAAATGAGGGCTGGTCTCCCTCTTATAAGAGAAAGAAAAGAGGCTTATGGAATCCCTTTTCATATCCCAGGGTTTTAGAGACAATGGAGTCTTCCTTTAAAACTAGAATATGGCTTTCAGTGTTAAAACCAAGGAGATACTTGGGGCGGCTAGGTGGCACAGTGGCTGGAGCGTCTGCCCTGGAGTCAGAAGGACCTGAGTTCGGATCTGGCCTCAGACAGATTCTTAATGCACACACAAACAAAAATCTAGCCGTGTGACCTTGGGCAAGTTACTGAACCCCAATTACCCTCCAAAAGGAAAAAAAAACACAAGGAGATACAAATATGAGAAGCCGGGGTAGCTTTGTGACCTGTGTCAGGAGGTAGTATGATGAAAACCTTTCCCACAGAGGAGGAAAGGAAGAAGGTTTAGCGCTAAGAAACAGGAAGCAGCTATCTGTCCTCCAGGGAACCATCATCTAGATTGACGCACACTATAAGAAGATGTGATCATCCAGTAAGGGTTGTAGGAGGAAGAGAAGAGTACCATGATTAGTGACTTCCTCTAGAAGGAATTAAGTCTGCTGTTTGTAGATCTAATCACTACAATAGAAAGATCCATCTTCTTCTCAAGACATAATAGAAAAGCTTCTAAGACTTATCAAAACAGATAACTACTACCTACTTCTAGCGATTCATAGAGGAGAAAAGAAGATACTACCAGAAGTAACCTAGAAAACATTCTCAGAGAGTATGAAGTATTTAGCAAGAAACTAAAGACTGTGGGGACACAGGTAGAGTTTTTGTCACTGCTTCCCATTGAAGAGAAGAGAAGAAAAAACTGATTGGAGAAGGAAAACCTGGGTTAAGAATATGGCATAAAGATGTATTTGCCTGCCATTTTGTAAATCTCAAAAACAAGTCTTTAAACCAAAAATCTGGTGAGGGAATTGTACGTATGAAACTATAGATGCATCCTCACCAAGTTAGATAACACAGAGAGTAGCTCCAATGACAGAAGATCAACAATAGAGGTATACAGAAGTTTACAAGAGCAAAACTCCAAGAAAGGAGCCAGCATTGAAGGACAGGTGCCCTTGAATGCCTACACACAAATGCACAAAGTTTTGACAAATAGCAAGATGAACTAGAGGTCCTAATATAAGGAGGAAATTTTTACTTTATAGGTGTCCCAGAGCTCTGATAGAGACACATGCCGAGAAGCTGACTCTGGATTGATATACTTTATTTAAAATAAATGTGATGGAGTAAAGGATGTAGAGTGGGCTAGGATGACTTCTGAAGATGACATATACAGGAACCAAAGGAAGAAATATGGTGGAAAGCAATTGGGTTAAGACCAGATTAGGGATAAACAGGATGGATTTTATCATCAAAGTTTAGAAGAAAATACCTCAACAGAAAGAGTAAATAAGTGAGGAGGTTGGGAAACAGATCACAGACATGGTGCAAATGAATGATATAGTAATAATGGTGGACTTTTATCTATATATCTTCTGGAGATTCTCTCTCTCTCTCTCTCTCTCTCTCTCTCTCTCTCTCTCTCTCTCTCCCCCTCACACACACAAATAACATACACACACACACACACACACACACACACACATTCTCTCTCTGTCTCTCTCTCCTTCCCATTTGTAGATAACATGAAGGTAAGGGAAAAGCTAGACTGGATGCCAGAGTCAAGATCCTAAAAGATCTTTAGGTTAGACTATTGGGCAGCATCTAAAAAAGGAATTTTTTTGTTGTTCTCTTGTTTATAGTCATGTCTAACTCTTTGTGACCGCATTTGGGGTTTTCTTGGCAGAGATACTGGAGTAGTTTGCTATTTTCTTCTCCAGTTCATTTTACAGATGAGGAAACTAAGGCAAACAGGATTGAGTGACTTACCCAGGGTCACACAGATAGTAAGAGTCTGAATCCAGATTTGAATTCTGAAGATGAGTCTTCCTCATTCCAGACCTAGCACTCTATCCATTCTGCCACCTTGCTGCCCAAGATGAAAGAAAAAATAAATGATAGGAATAAATATAAAGGTTTTTTTTTTTTACTATAGGTTCAAAAAACCTCCATCTCATTAGTATAAGATTAGAGAGGTACAATTAGACAGCAATTTGACTTTTAAAAGTTGGTATTTTGGTAGATCATAGGCTCAGTGTGAGTTGGCAGTATGATGTGGGGGTTGATTAAGCTAATTTGATTTGGGGTTGTTTTAAGAGAGGTATCACTTCCAGAATATCCAGAGGTAGGCAACCAGCATGATGAAGGCCTTTGAGTCCAAGCAATCTTAGAATTTACTTACAGAGCTAGAGATGCTTAACCTAAAGATTCAAATCTTTTTTTTTAAAGCTGTTGTATGATAAAGGGAATAGACTTATGTTGTTTGACCACCCAGAGGGCAGGAATAAAAGCAAAGTTTGGAAAGTGGGGGAAAAAAAGGCTTGGTATAATGAATAATTTTCTAACAGTTCAAGATATTCAGAATGCAATGACCATCTCAAGAGGTGGAAGGTTCTCTGTCACTAGAAAACCATTAAACAAAGGCTGGGTGATCACTTTTAGGGTGTGGAGTTCTGGAGAGTCTTAGCTGTTTATGAGTTTTGCTAGGTGGCCACTGAGGAACCTTCCAGTTCTAAATCTATGATCCTTTGAACTGTCTTTTGACTCTCTAATAGAAGGATTAATTTAGGGGAAGCTAGGTAGTGCAGTCAATAGAGCACTGGCTCTGGAGTTCAAATCCCGCCTCAGACATTTAACACTTATTAGCTGTGTGACCTTGGGGAAGTCATTTAACCCCAATTGCCCTGCCTTCCCCCTCAAAAAAAATCAAGAAAGAAGAAGGAGAAGGATTAACTTAACTGTATCCCCAAAACATAACTTCTTGGACTCTTATTTTTTTAAAATACCTTTCAGAGGTAACAGTTATGCATTTTGTTAGGTTCTCTTCAATACCTCTTTTCAGTGTTGTTCTTCCCTGTTTTGCTTCTGTGTGGGTTGCAGATATATGCTGTGTCTGGCATTCCTCCAATTCAAATATAGAAAATGTACATTCGTACAGTAGCTGCTAGAATCGTTTTTATTTGAATCCCGGCATGGGGGAAACACTCATTTAATGTCTTGTTAGGCAAAGGAGTCATTCCAAGAGCTTCTGTAAAGAAGGTACTTAACTAATTTCCTGTATTTATATAACATGGCATCCGCCTCTTCCCCTCACCCCCCACCCCAATACTCTCAGCCAAGGAAATGGCTGAAAATAGAATTTTCCCCCAGGAAGCAATCAATGGCTGACTTCTTTCTCACACATCTAGAGATACTGCTCTTGGAGTGTGGCCCGTTCCTTGGACTAACACCGAGAGACTCACATCACCCTGATATGGCCTATAGGTCTCAGGTAGCACAGAGTTTCTTGTCTCAGTTATGTTGCTTGTGGGAAGCAAGGTCTATTTTGCCTCTGGACCAAAATTTGTTTGGTTATCACTTTCTCTGACAACCTTAGAGGGGACAAAGAAGAGGAGATTTATATATCTATTTTTGTTATTTTTCACACTTGTTTTCATTGGTGTTCCAAAGCAATGTGGTTTCTTGGCAATGTTTAACAGCATTAGGGCTAGGAAACCTAAAGAATGCAGGTCAGTCTAGTAAAATAAAGTGTTATGGGGCAGAGAATGCTGATAAATGTTTAATAACTGGCTTTCAAAAAAATTGTACACACAATACACATTTAAGTTTAATATATACTCTTACATGTTCTCCATCGTTCTTTTGGTCTAGATGATCAACAAAACAATCACTCAAGCCCCGATTCATCATGTCTGCTGATTGTAAATGTTCACCCTGCAGATTTAGCCATTGGTTTTTGGGAGCCAGAAATCCAGCTCACCCTCCAGTAGGGTTAAAAATAAAGTCCTACCCTTGGGCTCAAAAACTCAACCGCTTAAGTATAGAATGGAGAAGACAAAGTTAAACAATGGTTTGTGTGGAGGAAAAAAAATCAATTCAATGAACTAAAAGTGTTTAATCTGAAAAAAGGAAGACAAGGGACTCACAATAGCTGTCTTCAAGTATTTGAAAGGCTGTCATGTAGAAGAGGGATTAGACTTGTTCTGTCTGGCCCCAGGGGGCAGAACTAGGATCAATGGATAGAAATTGCTGAAAGGCACATTTTGGTTCATTAGAAACAGAAACTTCCCAACAATTAGAGTGAATTCAAAATGGGGGAAAAAACAACTAAACCAAACACAAAAATTTAGAAAACAACAGGAGCAACAACAGAGTAGGATAGTCCTCCTAGGAGCACTGTCCCTGGAGGGCTTCAAGTCAAGGTTGAGGTCCCAGTGGTCCAGGATTCTTTTCCAGTCTATGGGTTCGACTAGATGGAATCCTAGGTCCTTTCCAGCTCGGAGATTTGGGGATTCTGTGAATTTGTTTTCACAGACTCATTTCCTGAGCTTAATGAGTTTAAGTGGTAAAATTTATTACATGTCGTAATCATGGCGGAAGGTTATGTATCAGCCTACCATAGTATCTGGGATGATGATGTCATCTCTGAAGCCTCCCTTTTCTTCTGACAAACCCGGCTGAGACTGGATGTGTTATGTACCTGGTATTGCCTCTTTACTGAGTTCATGTAAACTCTTGACTCTTGGGCCCAAGAAGATTTATGCTTTATCATAAATGAAAAGGCATTTGGTAGGTTTCAATGCACAAAATGATAAAGGTGGGAGGACAAGAGTTCCTAGTATGTACTTGAATGGCAAAGATCTGAAGTAAAATATAAGCAAAACCATTTCATTGGAAAGTAATTTTTTCAACCAAATAATTGTTTTGTCTATACAATACTGAATGAGGCAATGTAAGTGGAAGTGATATATACACATACACATACATATAAACACATACATACATATATACACACACTACATATATACACACACATGTATGTATGTGTATACATATAGACATATACGTGTGTTGTTTTGTCATTTTTCAGTCATGTCTGATTCTTCGTGACCCCATTTGGGGTTTTCTTGGCAAAAATACTGGAGTGATTTGCCATTTTTTCTCTAGCTCATTTAACAGATAAGGAAGCTGAGGCAAACTGAGGCAGGGTCAAGTAACTTGCCAAGGCTCACACAGTAAGTGTCTGAGGTCAGATTTCGAGTCAGGTCTTCCTGACTCCAAGCTTGGCACTCTATCCACTGTGCCCACTTGGCTGGTGTGTGTATGTACACATACATGTGGACATACATATTAGCAAAATTATGATAGCATTTTTATATTAATTAGGTTGGCTTTCTTTTTTTATTTGAATTCAGTCAGTTGGCAAACATTTATTAAGCTACATACCTAAGCACAGGGGATAGGTAAAAAAAAAAGATGTTAGACCTTCAAAAGAAGAATCTAATGCTTAAGGATATTTCCCACTTAAATACAAAATTATGCACATGTCAATAATTTTTATTTGCATGACATTTTTGCTATGAAACAAAGCTAAATTTTCTTTATTTTATTATAGACCTGATACTTTCTACCTCCCTTTAAACATACCACCATTTTCCCAGGGATACTTTAGACACTGAAACCTTCCCTTTGGTGGCACCAGTAAGTAATCTCATCAATTTTATTATTGCATCCTTCCAAAGATGCATATTTCAGTTCATTCATATTTTTGCATTTTGTGCAATTTTTGTTAAGTCTCTCCATAGAGTTCTACCTGGAGACCCATCCATTGTACCAGAGATTTTACTTTTAGTGTAAATAATATCCCATATCCTGACCCTTAACTGTGGATGTACCCCATCCAAGGCTCTATCCTAGGATCTCTTCTCTCTCTCTCTCTCTCTCTCTCTGTATATATATATATATATATATATATATATATATATATATATATATATATATATACACACACATACACACATATGTATATATAGATAGATATCTATATCTTTAGATATAGATATGCTTTCCTTCAGTGATCTCAAAAGCTTCTATGAATTCAATTATCATCTTTATAAAGATGATGCAGAGATCCATCCGTCTATCTACCAATCTATCATCTATGTATCCATCTGCCTGCTCACCTTTCTCTCTCTCTTTCTCTCTCTCTCTCTCTCTCTCTCTCTCTCTCTCTCTCTCTCTCTCTCTCTCTCTCTCTCTCTCTCTCTCATCTCTTTCCTGAGTTCAAGTCCCATATCACCATTTTAAACAGGATTTCCCATGTCAGACAACTCAGCACATCCAGTGAAGAGCTCATCTTTCTCTTGCCCTAAATCTACCTCTTCCCTATTCCTGTCAAGGGTTCTTTCTAGCCACCCAGGTTTGTAACTATAGAGTTATCTTCAGGTCTTCATTCTCCCTCATCCCTCTTATCAAGTAACTTGACAAGTTTTGTCAATTTTAATTCCACAACACTTCTTGCACCTATGCCCTTCTTCCCACTCACACAGTCACTCCCTAAGTTCAGGTTCCGATCATCTCTGGCTTGGATCACTGAAATAGCCTCGTAATTGGTCTCTCCATGTCAAATTCCCCCTACCCAATCCATCTTCTGAACTAATGCCAACATGATCTTCCTAGAGTATTGGTTTGATCATGTCACTCCCCTGTTTGCAAAGCTCCAGCGGGTCCTAGCTAGGATCCTTAGGGTCAAGAAGATAAATTTTTCATTCTTTATGAGGGGAGGCTAGGTGGCACAGTGAGTAGAGTGCCGGCCCTGGAGTCAGAAGGACCAGAGTTCAAATCCGGCCTCAGACTCTTAACACACACAAACAAAAAACCTAGCTGTGTGACCTTGGGCAAGTTACTTAACCCCAATAGCCCTCCAAAAAGCAAAACAAAAACAAAAACCTCTTTATGATCTGGCTCTAGCCTCCCTTTGAAGGCTTATTATACGTTTCCTCCTTCTATGCAGTTTTTGTTCTGGCCGGAATGGTCTCCTTGCTGTTCCTTGTAGATGTTGGTCCATATTCATCTCCATGCTGTAATCTCTTCCTCTTACCTGGGGTCTTCCTTCTCCTCCCCTCTGGCTGTTAAAACCCCAAGTGCCTTCACAGTAGTACTTCTTCCTGACCTTCCTAGGTACCAGTACTTTCCTGCACATCTGTATATATCTTTTATTTGCTTGAATTTGTTTTTCATGACAGAACACATATCCCTTGAAGGCAAGAACAGTATTATTTTTTTACTTTGCATGTCCACCATCTAGCACAATATCTGGCACTTAGTAGGAGCTTAATAAATAGTTGATTGCTTTATTGCTATTTGGATCTAAATGAAGAACCCAAGCCACGTATTGCGTTCCTTCCTATACAAATATCTCACCTACTTTTCTATGCATATATTTATTTTTCTTTTTTTCACAATATGGGAAATGGAGGAGAACAAGTACTTTCATTAAGCTCTTTACCATGTACTGAACTTTTCAAATATTATCTCATTTGATCTTCGCAGTACCCCTGGAAGGCAGGTGTAACTATTATCCCCATTTTATAGTTGAGGGAACTGGGGCTTCTTATATTTGTCTTATAGAAATATATTGCATATTTTACCCTTCATATGCCTTTCTATTATCCTTTGGGTCAATGATCTATGATTTACCACCATATGATATCACTGAAAGATGGGTTTTTGTTATAGGAAGAAAGAAATTTATTGTTTGCAAATACAATACGCAGTATCCTAAATGCAATCTAGCCTCTTCTTTTCCCTTTATTTAATTCTGGGTCCAGTTCTTTGTGTAGGTACTAGTAGTAACTGCCTAAGAAGATATATGCACTGATGGACCAGATCTCTGAATTTTCTATGCAGTTGAGTATCATAGTCAGAACAACAGTCATTCTTCATTTATTTGGTCTTTCCTGTTTGAATAGTTAGGTTGTTTTGTGTTGACTACGGAGATCATCTTGGAGACACTGCAGGATATTCTGAGGCAATAGACACAATGCCATAAGAAGTAATACCTTGAAGGCCTCTACCATTTGAACTCTGCATTGGACATCTTCTAAGACAGTAACAACTTTTGGTCAGCATAAGAGTCTCTATTTTTTACATGCTTCTTAATGATCGGGGAATTGTTGTATAGTTATCTCTTTTGTGTCTACAAAGAATGTTGTATTGCTTTTGACACGGCAAAAGTCACCTTATTGGAATAGAATCTTTAAGGTTGCTATTAGCTCCACAAAATCAAATGCTTTACAGTAGTGATGTCAAACTCACATAGGAAGGGAAAACCACAAATTAATATTATCTATGTTGTATTATATTTTTATTTTGTTAAACATTTGCCAATTAAATTTTAATCTGATTCTGCCCTGATACAGGTACAAAGCAGGGAGAATACTTTAGAGACAACAATCAATAATCAGTGAGATATTATATTCTCTGTATCTTTCAGTCAACTGTATGGCCATGAAGATATGGTCCGCTGTAGAATATAATTTATGAAAGACTGCCTATTACCTTCTCATATTTTCATTAATGATGCCTTCAGTATATGTATAGACTGGGTGGGGCGGGGGAGAAACCTTCAGTCTGGAGGCCACATGGGACCCTCTAGGTCCTCAAGTGTGGCCCTTTGACTAAATCCAAACTTCACAAACAAATCTCCTTAATAAAAAGATTTGTCCAAGGTCAAACAGGGAGTTTCAAAGGCAGGATATGAGCACAGGTGCCCCTGATTCCACTTTCCACTGTATCATGCTAATATCTTCCTCCTCTCTTTTGGATATTTTGAGAATCAATATTACTAATGCCTTCTCAATTAGGATCTATGGTTTTTGTTAATAAGTTTCAGTACGGTATGGCTATATTAGCTTAGGAAACACTGATATAGAAATAGCTTAGGATACAGTGGAGAGAATCATATACCTTCTTTCAGCATTATTGATCAGGAGTGTGGAGCACTAAGAATACCACCACCCCCAAATAAAATTTGGATCCCAGTTGCTTAATGGTCATGCAGCTAAGTGACATAGTAGATAAAACACTAGGCCTGGAATTAGGAAGCCCTGAGTTCAGATTTGAGACTTACTAGCTGAGTGACTCTGGGAAATTTGACTTCTTTCTGCCTCAGTTTCCTAATGTATAAAATAGAGATAATAATGGCATCTCCTCCCCAGGGTTATTGTGTGGATAATATGAGAGAGCATTTGTAAAGCACTTTGCAAACTTTAACATTTCATATAAATGCTAGCTTAATTTATTCCCCATTGTACCCTCTTCCTCTCTTCTCTACTTCACCAGAGGACCCATTATTTCCAGCACTCTGACAATTCAGTTCTGGCCCACCCAGGGGGACTCCACTTTTAGCATAAGGTTGATTAGAATTATTGAGACAGTGCTGGTGGTGACCACAAAAGCCAGCTTTTCCCAAGTCCTTCATTTTTATATATAAGGAAACTGAGGCCCAGTGGTGTTGTGACTTGTCCTCCTATCACACAGGTATTAGGCAAGCAGCAGAGATGGGATCAGAACCCAGGCCATGTTAATCTCAGAGTCAGTGTTCATCCTCCTGTACCATAAAAGCCTCCATGGTAGGGGGAATATGCATGCATGGATCAGTAATGGCTGCGAATGGGAAAACTTCCCGTCCGGGGTAGAACCTCCGGGGTCCTAGGAGATCCCAAAGCCACAGACAAGTGAAATGGACATCAGACTCGGAGAGCCCAAATGATCCTTCTCCTTTAAGAAATCCCTCTCCTTTTGCAAACATGACGGCATTTTTTGGCGGGAATGGTGAGCTATTTTGTGTATGTGTGAATTAGAACTTTGATAGACAGAATAAGCTGCAATCCAATTCTAAACTATAGATTTTCAAGCAGATTGATGCAACAAATTGTTAGCAAATAGCAGTTTGCAATTTGATGCTAATTAGACATAAGGCAAATATGTGGCGTGACAAATTAACAGCAAACCATACTGTGGAGGGTGAGCGAGAGCTGGCACAGAGCGCACTCGGTTTTGCATAGCTCCTTGTCTTAGCCGAGGAGGCCCGAGCCAGCTCCCCTTCCCCGGAAGCAGGAAACCAGAGCAGAGATCACAAGCATCCTCCAATAACTTGAATTGCATATTTCAAATGCTTCCCTCTCCTTTCATCCTGGCAAGGCAGCTTTCCTTTTCTCACTATCTAAGGGGATCATCAAGTGTTCTAGCAATCATCTGTGAGAAGCTCAGACCACACCATTTCCAGTCTGTCTCCCACCACCTACCACAGGACCCCACAGGTCATGCCCCAGATCCTTAAATACCAGCATACCAAAAACCACAACCGGGAGCAATAAAATGTGCTTTGTGTCCAAACTATCTTTGCTGAGTTTCTTGTCCATTTGGATTGCATTTGGGAGCCTTTAAAACTATTATTTTCATTCATCATTTGTTTTGTTAGAGGATAAAACTATTTCTGCTTAGATACATCAGGTCTGATGGTAATTAAAATTTTATTCAACCTCCTCACAATGTTTGGAAGAATGAATTGAAAATTCCAGCTAGCCAATAACTTCTTTAGGGCAGTACATTGGACCATGGTGGCTAGAGAGGAGGAGGAATAGGAGAGAAACCAAGAATAGGGTCCTAGGATTTGTGACTTGAAGGGACCTTAAAAGATTGTTCCAAACCCCTCATTTTACAGATGAGAAAACTTAGGACTAAAGAGGGAAAGTGATTTTCCCAAGGTTACCCAGGTCAGTAGCCAAGCCAACACTCAAACTATATCCTTTGAATCCAAATGTAATGGTTATTTCATTACATTATGCTGACAGGGCCAGGAAAAGGAAAAAAAAATGGATGCCAGCTGTTAAGGAGACAGCAGAGTCAATTAATTAGTCCTATGTTCCCCAAACATCTATTAGGCATTCAGCCTTGTTCTAGGTTGGGACAAGGGAAGAAATACAAGACATAGTTCTTGCCCTCACAAAGCCCATAATCTACAGAGGGAAAGAAGACCACACACATGACTGTTATATGATTAAGTGTCAAAACAATTGATGTAGACAGACAATTAGAGAATAAGCCAGAACTGAATAAAGTGTTAATTGTGTGAAATTTAAAGCCAAGAGGAGAAGGGAGACAGCTTCCTGGTGAAAGAAGGCTTGAACTGAGCTAGAGTTGAAAAATTTGAAGAAGTCTGCTTTGGAGAAGGGGATGGACAGAAAGCAAGAAATCACTTCAGCCTGAGGGACCAGGGCAGGCAACCTTGAAAGGATGGTCATGGGAGGGGGGACTGGCCAGAATGGAGGCCAGGTGCTGGGACTAGTGTGATGGAGGAATAATAATGTTGGATCTGAGGTCAGGAGATCTGGACTCAAATTTCGCCTTTGACACTTACTGTGTGACCCTTTGGCAAGTCACTAAAACACCTCTATGCCTCAGTTTCCTTAATTGCAAAATGGACATAGGACTCCTATTTCACAGAAGCATGAAGAAAAAAATTTAAACTAAAAGTATTATCTAAATTTTAATTATTGTTAGTTATCATCACTGTCCTCATATAGAGGTCAGATAGAAATGTTCATGGGACATAACACTATCTATCCTACTATGGTTCTTTTATATTTAATGTCTGAGGGATCCTCATTGCTGTTGTTATCCTTAGGAGGCAGGAAAGAAGGGATCAAAGCTGATCTCAACTGCTACAAGTCCCTCTTCAAAGTTGGCCTTAGCCCTCAGGTGTGTGGGGAAGGGATGCTGGAAGGCTCAAGGCATTCTTGACAGCATTGATGCAGGACCTGATGCAAGCTGATGTAGTGACCAACATTCCCACCATTACTCCCTAACCTGGGTTAAGGCACTGAGGTCATCTGCTCAAAGGCAAATCTCTTGGGAGTCTGGGAGAGATAAATTTAAGGCCACGTCATCATCATCAGCTACAGCTCAACTTTTTGGTACATGTGCTGGGGATCAAGTAGCTGTGTGAAATTCATCCTTTCATAACCCTCCATCTTTTAGAAGGCTCTATACAGCCGGGGGATGTTTTAACTCCCCAAGCATCTGCTCAGTAGAAGTCACATTCAGAAGGGGTCTCTCTCTTCCTCTGGTATCCTTACATGAAAGGACTTTTCCTAGTGTTATCTGTAAACCTCAAGAAATCCCTATTTCCCTTGTAGATAACAGCAGCAGCAGCAGCAGCAGCAACAACAGCTAAGTTTTTATGGTCCTTTAAAGTTTGCAAAATACTTTGCAAATATCTTGTTTTATTCTCAGAACAAACCCCTGGAAGTGTGTGTGTGTGTGGGGGGGGGTATTATTATTAGCCCCATTTTACAGATGAGGAAACTGAGGCTTAGAGAGGCTAAATCTCTAGGCCAGACTTGATACTCAGGAGGAAAGATTTGTTTTTTGTTTTTGTTTTTGTTCTTTTAAATGGCCAGGCCCCCACAGTGATTTAGGTGATTGGATTTAGGAAGATCTATGTTGAAATCCTGTTGTGACTAGTTTGTGACCCTGAGCAAGTCATTTAATCTCTCCAAGTCTCAGGTTCCTCATTTGTAAAATTAGGAAAGTTGGATTCAATGACCTCTAAATTCACTTTCAGCTCTAAATCTATGATCCTTTTAATGACTATCTCATTGTTATGCAATCCCAGGATGATTCTGCAAGTATTTGAAATCAACAGCAATGAGAGACAAGCATTGGTTGGCTTTTGGATTTTAAACAGATTATAATAACTCAATAATTCCTCAAATTGGGTAAGAATCTCAGATCCAGCTCTTTTTCCTGACTGCATTTGCTCTGTATTTTCTGATGAGTCTTCCTCAAGGTTAGTTTCTTGCTAGGGCATCTGGCATATTTATACTTCAAAGTTTCTTTGGGTCATTAATTACTAAAAGATGATAGATTATGAATTCTTGAGTACTTTTTGGCTTTCCAAATCTCCTTTTTTATAGAGAACAAAAATAAATGACTGTCGGGTTCAAGGTTATTATTTGATTCAAATGAAAGGGGAAAACAAAATATTGACATTCTTCTTTTCCAAATATGGGCCTAAAGTTGTAGGCAGTACTTGGTAAGTATTCAAACCTTCTGTGGTTGTAGGAGCAGATGTAATTCTGGGGAGGAAAATAAATGAAGGGGGAAAAGTCACAGTGAGCTACTTAGGAAAATGTTTAATTTCTTACTTAAGCCCTCTGGGGAATTTCTTCAGATAGTTTTGAGAAAGATCAATAACCAGTATTGCAAAGAATTTCTTTTCCATGTGAGTCTTTATTTAAACATTTTGTTCTGGCCACCCTCTGTAAGGACTAAGCTACTCTTGGAGTAGGTGGATGCTGGAGGCTTAGACTTAACTCAAAGCATGAGGCTGTCATTCTCTGCATATTTCTGTCATTATTGCCCACATTTCACCAAACAATATCCTGGTATTCTGAGTTAATTTGTCACCTCCAAGCCACTCCCTTAACCCCTTTGACCTACAAAGGGACA
This sequence comes from Gymnobelideus leadbeateri, assembly GCA_011680675.1. Taxonomy (NCBI): domain Eukaryota; kingdom Metazoa; phylum Chordata; class Mammalia; order Diprotodontia; family Petauridae; genus Gymnobelideus; species Gymnobelideus leadbeateri. The sequence continues at coordinate 23,932 of WOXC01008587.1, forward strand.
AATTCCCAGGAAACACAAGTCTGAGATGGTAGTGAGCTGAGAGGATCCCGGCCCTTCTGCTTATCTTAGGCCTAAAGTTTGCAAGTCCATGAACTCTGACCTCTCTAAAAACCTAAATAATCTGAGTAAGGGGTTCGTAGTTAATTGATTTGTGAGAGTGGTCGGTCATTATGGGAGGCCTGGATTTAAGAAAAATCATTATTTAAACTGTGATTACAGATAAACCATTGCCTCTCTCAGACTCCAGTTCTTCATCAGTAAAACCAGGGGGCTAAACCAGATAATTCCTGAGATCATTGTCAACTCTAAAGTTCAGTTTAATTTCACAAAAAAATTTATTAGTTTAAATTATTAAAATTATCAGTAAATTAGTCAATATTTGACCCATTTCCTCTAGGGAACTCCCAGTGAGGAAATTCCCTCTGCTAGTGCAGACAGGCACCTGCTCCTCTAATTATGCTTGTAGAGAACTGATTGGCTCAACTTATAGGTTAAAGAACTTATCTAAGATCAGCCATCATGAGTCAGAGGCAGGTTTTGAACACAGATTTTCCAGGGATTGGTTTCCTATTGCTATACCAGGTTCGCCGCTCATAAATAAATTATGGTTATTAAAATCACTAGCATTTCTATAGCATTTTCCTTGGAACAGCTCTGTGAGACAGGTAATCCAAGTATTCTTATCTTTATTTCACAGACAGTAATAGCTGACATTTACATAGAACTTTAAAATTTACAAAACACTTGACATCTGTGATCTCATTGGATCCTCACAATAATTCTGCAGGGTAGGCATTGTTATTAATCCCATTTTTTTAGATGAAAAAAACAGATGCCAAAAGACTTGCCCAGGGTCACACAGTTAATATGTCTCTAAGATAACATTTGGATCAACATATTCTCACACTTTTTTTTTTTATCATATCCTGCTGCCTTTCATGTGAAGTGACATGTTCACAATTAATCAACTAGTATAGGAACCAGAGGGATCACTGGATACATTTAAAAAAATTTAGTTTCTCTTGCATAATCTTAAATTCCAAGTATATTTTCCCTCTTCCCTATCTAGGAAGCCATTTCTTATGAATAATAGCAATAACAAAATTAAGAGATTAAAAGAAATCATTTTAGTTGAATTAGGCAATGAAGTGGAGAGTGAATAGAGTTCCATTCCTGGAGTCAGGAAGACCTGAGTTCAAATAGGACTTTAGGCACTTAACAGCTATGTGACCCTGGATAAGTCACTTAACCTCAGTTTCTACATTTGTAAAACGGGGCTGATGATAGCACCTGCCTCCCAGAGTTGTGAGGATCAAAGGAGATAATAATAAAGCTCTTAATAGAATGCCTGCCACATAGTAAACACCATGTAGTGTTTAATACTAAATTTAGTATTAAACTAACCAGCTCACTAACTGAAAAGGTGCAGTGTTCCACATCCATGGACTTTTGACCTCTTTGAGAAGGAAGGAAGGTTCAGTTTCATTTTTTCCCGGTTATTATTCTTTACATTTACATTGCTGGAGCCATTCCATGCATTGTTTTTCTGGTTCTACTTGCTAAACTCTGCTTCAGTTCATATGTCTCCCCATGATTCTATGAATTCTTTGTATTCATTGCTTCTTCCCATACAGTAATATTCCCTCACATTCACGTACCACAAATTTTTTTAGCCCTTCACCAATCAATGGTTGTTGATTTTGATTCTATTTCTTTGCTGCTATAAATACCCGGTGTATATGCCACCAGACAAATTTCTATAGAAAAAAAAAAGATTTATTATTTTTAAAATGTCATCCTTGGTTTGTTTGTTTTCAAGTAGTGAACTTCCCTAGTGAGTTTGAAACCAGATCTTATTTATATGTTTCTTTTTAAATAGCAAATTCAGTGTACATAAGTGTGTACATAAACTCTGTACAGGTCATCTTTTTTAAGAACCATGAAGAGGAACATTGCATGGGCTAAGACACCTAACCTGAGATGCCACTGTCACTTATATTGGAATGTTAAGGCAGAGCCAACTCTCAGAATTCACTGCAATAATTCTCCTGTGGCCTACTAGAGTCAGATCTCCAGGCTAATTACCTTGTGGTATCTATTATTATAAAATTGGAAAGAGCATTAGGAATCATTTAGTTCATAATGAATTGGAGAAACTGAGGCTTAGGTCATCTTAGACGTTTTCCATCCATTCATTAACACAAATATTAAGTAGTTACTGTGTGCAGACCACTGACCAGAGACTAGGGAAACTTTAAGTCTTATATATGGAGCTTACAATCTTGTAAAGGGAGAATAGAAAAATACAAATTACTATAGCATGCAATATTACAATATTAAGTGATAAATGCACTGAAAAGTTGTAAAAGAAAGCACTGTTATTCTGGTTGCCAGGTTTGTTACTGACCTGGAGAATCATGGAAGGGATGGCTTTCTGAGTCAGGCAATAAAGAAAGTGTGAGGTTACTGTATAAATTGGGAATAACATGAACAAAGGCAAGGCACTGGTGAAGGGGGCAGACAGTAATCCCATTTTGCATTTCATATGAATGTTTTCTTATTTAACAGATTACACTCTTTTCCAGGGCATTAGAACCAGGAAGTCTTTCTGTAAACCTAGAAAATAAGCTGTATCTTTACTGGATGCAGAGAAGACTGGAGTTTAGAGATACCTAGGTTCCTATTTTTAATCCCCTAGGTGATCCTTTGAAAGATTCTCGTGTTTTCTATCTCACTGACTCTTTACAGGTTTCTTCTCCATTGAAGGCAGTAGTTAATGGGATTTATTGAACTAGAATCATAGAAGCACATACTGTGGTTCATATAATGCACAGCTTAGGTACTACATGTACCTTGCCATTCCTGCTCTCCCCGACCTCCCATCCAATTAAAAGTATTTTCTCCCCCGTGAAGCTGGTTTCTATATACTTTGTATTTACTTACTTTCATTCATGTTACTCCTCCCCTCCATCCCCCCAGTAGAATGTAAACTCCTTGAGGACAGGAACTGTTTAATTTTTGCCTATCACTCATACAGTGCCTTGTCAAGATGAACTACTTCCTATTAGGAGACTAATAACCTGGCAGGTCATTACAGTGATCTTGAAAGACTGTGGAGAACAGGAGTCACTGCAGGATTACTTAAAAATAAAAGGAAAAAAGGGAAGAGAATGGAATCTGCCAACTATAGGCCAGTGAGTTTGATACTAATTCATGGGAAAATTCTATAGCATATTATTAAGTGGTTGGTCAAAGAATATGTATAAAGGGAAATAATTATTACAAAGAATTAGGAAGGTAAATAATTATTACTAAGAATTAAGATATCTTCAGTCACTGGCTATAGACTCAGTAATGGCTCCATCTAGTTGGCCCCAGAGCACGTACTACGTCCTGCTCAGTCATCTGTCAAGGAACCTGGGCCTGACTATCTTTCCTGCCCCCATGTAGCACTTCCTTACTCTGACCTACTTTCTACTTCTTACTTAGAAACAGTCATCAAAATCAATATTATCATTGCTTCTTGAAAAGTAATGACAACCAGCTACCCTGTAGCTCCATTCACCATCATTGTGACTCCCCAGAATAAAGTTCTCTTCCCAATATATTTAATCTCCACTTGTTAGAATATAAACTCCTCAAGGGCAGGATCTAGCTCACTTTTAAAATTTGTATCCCCATCATCTACCACAGTGCCTGGCATACATATGCACACACATGTATATGTGTGTATATACATACGCATGTGTTATATGTACATCTATTTATGTACATAGGTGTAAATGTGTGTATATGTGCACATATGTGTATATATACATACATGTATATATAACCAGCCCTTTAATAAATAGCTATACATTAAAATACTTTCATTCATTCATCAAAGACAGGTCATCCTGAGTTCACTTAATTTCCTTTTTTTAATGGCTTGCTAGATTAGTAGATCAAGAGAATGCTATAAATATAGTTTATTTAGATTTTAGGAAAGGTTTTGAAAAATGCCAATGCTATTCTTGTGAAAAAGATAGGAAGATGTGATCTAGATTATAGCACAATTATGTACATTCAGAACTATTTGAATGATGAGGTCCACCCAAAAAATAGTCATTAATGGTTGTATATGAACTTGACAGAAAGTATACAGTGGGATGTCCCAGGGAGCTTTGTGAAATTGCTGAGAGTCTCCATAGAATTATTCTAGGCTTGAGGCATTTTGTGAGTTTGAAAAACTGTAGGTCAGGAGTCCCTTTGAATGTCTATAATTTGACTAGAACAACCAGAGGACACGTGAATTCAAAGCCAAAGATTTAAACTATCAGGTTAAGAAATAAATGACAAGAAAGACCCACTGGGCACCGCCCCCCACCCCCACAGGTTTTCAAGCCACCTGTGAGGACATACATGACCAAGGATGGATTAACCATAACCTCACTAGCACTTAGCAAAAATAATTGATCAATAAAGGAAGCTATTATCCTGTATTTTGCCTCCTTTTCATAGCTAAATTCTTAGAAAAAAAGCATCTGTACTCTGTCTTCAATCCCTCTTCTTCCATTCACTTTTCAACTCTTTGAAATCAGACTTCCAACCTTACAATTTGAACTTCTCTCTCCAAGGTTATCAACAATCTCTTTAAAAAAAATAGATTTTTATTGATTTTTATGTTTTTACATTATTTAGATTTAACCCTGTATCTCTCCCTTCCTATTCCCTATCCCCTGCAGAGCCACCCTTATAACAAAGAATTTTTCTAAAGAAAAAGGGAAGAAAAAATTCTACAAGATTGATTAGTATATTGAAAAAAATGCCCCTAGCATCATATATAATGTTCTGCACTCAAGGATCCCTCACCCTGTAACCTCTGCAAAAGAGCAGAATGATTTGCTTTCTCACAGATCTTTTTTGAGGAGGAAAGGTTTCTTTATTCTTTATAATTCCACAAATTTCATTTTTTTTTTTTACTGTTTTGTGATTGTCTTTCTTTCCATTTATATTGTTGTAGCCATTGTATATATTATTTTCTTGGCTCTTTTTTACTTCACCCTACATTGGTTCATAAAGTCTTTCCTTATTTCTCTGTGTTCATTATATTTGTCATTTCTTACAATGCAGTAATATTCCATTCCACTCATATAGCATAATTTTCAACACTTAAAAAAATTTCAATTGTACTTTATTTTCAGTTCTCTAGTCTTTTCCTTTTCCCACCTCCTCCCTCACCCATTAAGAAGACAAGAAATACAAAACTCATTACAGATATGAAATTATACAAAACAAATGTCTGCACTAGTCACATTCTTGGGGAGGGGAGGAGACAAGAAAAAGAAAGAGAAAGGAAAAAATATGCTTCAGGTTGTGTTCTGTGTCCATTGGCTCTCTGATGGTGGATAGCATTTTTCATCATGAGTCCTTTAGAATTGTGGTAGATCATTTTGTTGATCAGAGTTACTAAATCTTTCGTTATTGAGTATTTTTACAACATTGCTGTTATTGTATAAATTGTTTTCCTGATTCTGCTCACTTCACTGTATCAGTTCATAAAAGTCTTCCCAGGTCTTTCTGAAACCATCTGCTTCATCATTACTCACAGTACAATAGTATTCTATCACATTTATATACCCTAATTTGTTCAGCCATTCTGCAATTGATAGGACCCCCACCCTCCCACCATGCCAGTTTCCAAATCTTTGTCATCAGAAAAGAGCTGCTATTAGTATTTTTAGCATATTGTTTCTATACTTTTTCTTTGGTTTCTTTGGGGTATTAACCTAGCCAACAACATCTTAATTGCTAAACTGAATCACCTGTTCTCAGTCTTAATTCTTCTTGATCTCTGTTGCTTTGGACATTGTCAGGCAATTTCTCTTTCCATATACTCTTGGAATCATTAACTTTCAAAATTCTGATCTCTGCTTTTGTTTTTTCTACCTGACAGACCATATCTTCTCAGCTTCCTTTGCTATATTATGAACCATATCTTGCCCCCTACCCACGGATTTACCCTATAATTCAATCTTATACTAGAATCTCTTCTCTTCCCCCCTTAAGATTCCCTCTCATTAGCTCTAATGAGCTTGAAAATCATGTCTTTGGAAATAATTCCCAGATCTATTTATATAACGCTAATCTTTATTTTATTATCTAGTCACATATCAACACCTGCCCGTTGGACATTTCCATCTGGATGCCCCATAGGCATATCAAACTCAACATGTTTACAATGGAGTTCATTATTTTATTCACTAAATCCATACCTCCTCCAAAAATCTCTATTTCTGTAGGGAACTCACTATCCTTCTAGACAAGCAGGTTCACAACCTTGGGGTCATCCTCTCTTCTTCCTCTCTTCTATTTCCCTTATCTTATTACTTGTCAACTCTTCCTGAGGCTGCCTCTAAAATATCTCTCACATTTATCCCCCTTTCCTTATTCACCTGGCTGCCAACTAGTTCATTACTCTATTGCCTTTTATCTGATTTATTTCAATAACCTACTGTTTAGTAGGTCTATCAGTAAATATTGATTAAGCTCCTATGTGCCAGGCACTACACTAAGTGCTGGGGGGTACAAAAAGCAGCAAAAGACAGTTTCTTACCCTGGAGGAGCTCACAACCTAATTGGGGAGACAATAGGCAAACAAATAAATACAAACAACTTGTATTGAGAACAACTAGGAAAGAATTAAGAGAAGAAAGTCACTAGAATTAAGGGAGATTAGGAAAGTCTTCCTGAAAATGGGGTTTTAGTTGCAAGAGAAGCCAGCAGGTAGAGATGAAGAGGGAGAATCCTGAAGGCATGGGGGAGCGACAATCAAAGAAAATGTCTGGAGCTGAGAGATAGAGATTATTGTTTGTGGAACATCCAGGAGGCAAGTGTCCTTGGATCAAAGAGTAGATGATGGGACATAAGGTATAAGAAGAGGTAAGTTAAGTTATTCGGGTATTTGAGAGAGAGAGAGTTGTCAGAGAGTTGAAGCTCCTAAATATGAAGACAGGAATTGGGGAAGAGAGAAAAATTGTGATCCATGTATCAAATCCATTGATAAAGAAAGAGGTGTGATCTGGGGGTCTACAGACAACAACTGCCAGGATTTTGATTGGTTAGAAGATACGAATTGCATAAACCTCAATGGAGAAGTTACTGAGTGATAGAAATAGGTAGAGAACATGGAGGGGCAATGGGGAACAAGGAATATTCCAACTTCCTGGCCTTGACTGGGAGCTGAGGGGAATGAGTAAGATAATACTGGAAAGGGTGGCCAGAGAGGCTGTGTCATCAGGGAGGAACCAGGTTCAGTAATAGCTGGAAAGTGTACAATGTATTTACACACCTTTGGGAAAGGGCAAATGCTACAAATCAGGACTTAATTAATTATTTTGTTGATTGTCTAAATTTAAGAAAGTGATGGTGAAAATGTTAGTAACGCAGATTAAACTGAGAAGTTTGTATCTGATACTCCCATGCCCCCTAGCCGCCCCCCACCCTCGCCTCCCCCAAGCTGGTTGTTAAATGTTTGCTAGCACACCACTGTATAATTTTCTCTTTATAGATTTTATCCCCTGATAGACCCTCAGCTCCTTCAAGGAATGGAATATTTTTCATGTTGTCTTTGTATCTCCAGAGCCTAGCAAGCACCTGGGAAAACAAAACAAAACAAAAAACAAACACCTAATAAATGGCTATTAGATTGAAAACTGCTAAAGAATTTGTGTAACCTTCTCCATGATCTTTAAGATCCATTCTATGGGTTAGCAAAGTGGACAAAGTGCCAGACTTGGAAGTGCCAGAGTCAGGAAGAAATGAGTTCAAATACAGTCTCAAACACTTTTTAGCTTCATGATCCTAGGCAAGTCACTTAACCCTGTTTGCCTCAGTTTCCATCTGTAAAATGAGCTGGAGAAGGAAATGGCAAACCATTGCAGTATCTTTGTCAAGAAAACCCAAATGGGTCACAAAGAATTGGACACAACTGAACAACAAGGAAGATCCATGCCAGTTTAGACCTTGGGTGATGTTTCCACAACTCTAATTTTCCTAGGTTCTTCTGTGTGAGAGAAACTTCCTCTGAATTCCCAGAGAAGGAACTTCTATTTAAACGGCTGTATAAATTACCTGCAGCAATTTCAGTTTACTTAAAAGAGCCAATGAGGTCCCTCTGCCCTCCACCTTTGCTTTTGTTTTAACAATGAATGACCTACTTAATGTCTTATTTGAATTTGCTTTCTTTCCCAGGAAGATACTTCCTCTCCTAAGGAAACCACCTTTTTTGGGGGTGGGGGGTTGAGAGTGGGAGATGGGTTTGAGAGAGGGTAGTCACCTGGATATCTCAACTATTAAGTACCTTTAAGGTTCAGACAATCAGATTGCTTCTCCTTCCCCTAGTCTCAGAATCACAGAATTTCAGAGCTGGAAGAAATTTTATCATATGATGGTAAGTAAATACCTAACAGTGGATTCTGGGGTGGTTGGGGTAGGAGGAGAAACAAAAATATACCCATGAGATACTTTTAAGCCTAATCTTCCTTATTAACATTTTCTTTATCACTTTAATTCTAGACAATCAACAAAACAATAAACCAAACCCTGATTTGTAACATCTGTCCATTTCCAAAATACTCACACTAAAAATTTAATAATGATCTGGCTTCAGAACACTCCTGTAGGTTACCTCAGGGGCCATCTAGTCTGGAGGTGTTAACTTTGTGGACTGTGGGCAGAATGCCAGAACCAAATTAAAACAAATTTGGGAAATTTAAAAAAAAAACACAGTAAAACATAGATAATATTAATATGTAGTTTTAAAAGTTGGTACGTGCAGGCAGAGATCCTTTTGTACAGTTTTGTGCAAAAAATAAAGGGGCAGTTTTAGTCCCTTTCTATTTAAGCTTGATAGCACTAATTCTAGTCCAACACAACAGAAAATGAAATCCTTCTACAATATATCTGGTAGACATTTATCCTTTGCTTGAAGGCCTCCAATATGGGAGAACCCACTATCTTCAGAGGTAGCTCATTCCACCTTTGGAAAGATTGAATTGTTAAAAAGTTTTTAATTACAGCATGCCTAAGTTTGCACCTCTGTAATTGATACTGGAATGGTTAGCTATTTCCTACTCCAGCTCATTTTTCCAATAAGGAACTGAGGCAAGCAGTGTTAAGTGACTTGCCAGGGTCACACAGCTAGTAAGTGTCTGAGGCCAGATTTAACCTCAGATCTTTGTAGACAGGGACCAGAGATGGATGTTCTTACAATGGCCAATAGTGTTGCAAAAACTGAAGTTATCATTGTTTTCCAAAGTATCCAAGATTTCTGGAATTTTTTTTTTTAACAATAGTCCTCTAGTCAGTGGAAATTCTACATTTTCTGGCTTGACAACTGTGTCTCTAGAGTCAGGATATCAAGAAAATTCAAAAGTTTAGAGGAGAGAACAAAAAGAAGAGAGGGAGATCCTTTAGGCATTTAATCTCCATTCCTCCCTTTACCTTTTTAAGATCCCAGATCTCTTTTTGGAAAATTTCTTTCAACAAGAGCAATTAATTATTACTAAACATCCCCCTTGTTTTTGTCTGACATGTCACATGTATTGTTTTTCATAATATTAAATTATCTTTTAACTGCATAGCTTCTAACAGGGAAGGAAATAAAGCATGGCAGCTAAGTGGTACAGTAGAGGGAGCACCAGTCCTGAAGTCAGGGAGACGTGAGTTCAAATGTGACCTCAGATACTTGCTAGCTATGTGTTATAGGAATAGGAATTTAAGATATCCCCTGCCCCTAGGCCCTTTGACAGGCTTAAGTGACTCTGAGAACCTTCCCAGATTTGAAAATATACTTTGTCCCCTAATAGGCTGAATGTGGTCACATGGAGCCTGTGGCAAGAGGTGTGTTCTCCAGGGATGGCCATATCTTGTTGCTTTGTGATTGGGCAGTGGGTCAAGAGGGTTGTGACATTCTCTGAGCCTCTGATCCAGGAGAAGGCTATATATACCCTGATACGAGGTTTTGTTTTGGGGCTCACTTTGAGAAGAGTTTGTGATTTGACTAGATGAGACTCTGGGCAGATGTTGAGCCCCGCCCTGGCTTTGAAAACCCAGATGTTGGTGCTTCCCTCTCTGGTAACTGACTAGGTATGGAGGTAATGGTCAGACAGTTGGAAGCCTGTCTCCTGATTTGTTCCTCTGTCTGCTTGTAGCTTCTGCTTATAACTTTTTGTATTCTCTGAAGTTCGGGGTATGACCTTTTTCCCCTGAACTAGGTAAATGACATAAGTTTGATTAAAGCAAGATTGTTAGCCCATTTTGAGTTGCTTTCCTTTAGAAAAGCAGATCTAAGAACCTGTGTTGGCAGCCACCCTGGGTATGCTAGGATGCTTGCTGCTACACTGTGGTACCCTAGGCAAGTCACTTTAACCCTGTTTGCCTCAGTTTCCTCATCTGTAAAGTGAACTGGAAAAGGAAATGTCAAACTGCTCTAGTATCTTTGCCAAGAAAACTCCAAATGGGGTCACAAAGAATCAGACATGACTGAAATAATTAAACAACAAAATTAAAAGCCTTCTGTCATGTCAATAACATCACCAAATGGAACCCTCATACTCTTTTTTCTGTTGTTCATTCAGAGAAAGTTGCTCTAAAGTGAAGTATTTTTGTTTTATCTTTTTGGTATGGAGCTGTAATTTCACCAGTGTAGGAGACCTTTGGATGGAAGCTTCCTCCCCTGATAAAAATCAACAACTGTCTAACTTAAAATCTCAGAGAGAAGCCTACGTCACTGATACTTACTCAGTGTCACCTAATTTTTGTATCAAAGGTAGAACATGAACCCAAAATTTCCTGTTTCAAAGGTAAATTTTACCTTCTATGTGACACTACTTTTCATTAGATATGATACACAAAACCCATCTTATTAACCAGGAAAAGACTCATGCACATTTAACTCAAAGAACCTGAAGGATAACGAAAAGTGCTTTGGTCCAGTCCCCTTGCTCAGGCAAATCTTTTTCTCATCAGTCGAAGAGGGATGAGACATCACCTTGTCTGATTCTATCAATTTACAGACAAACCTGAGTGTCATGCAGTAATGAGAGTGCTGAGAGTATTGTACTGAGAGATGCCATAATTTGTTCTGTCATTCAAAACTGAAAATCAAGCCCAGGTCTCCTGACTCCAGATCCAGGGTCCCTTCAGCTAGACCACTTACGCTCCTCAGTCTTGCTCTGAAAGATTTCCAAGGACAGACATGATCTACAAATACAGTATGTCCCTGAGCAAGTCACCTCACCTTTTTATTCTGAGCTATAGGTATTATGAATACTGATCTCTTCCATCTTCAATACTAGGAATTAATGGGTTAATAATTGTAGTTTTCTTCTTCAGTAAAAGGTGATGTAAGGAGGCACAGAATCTGTTCATTAAACCAACCAATCACATTGAAGACCAGAATCCTGTGTATTAAAAACCAACTTTCTTATTTCTTTTTTTCTGCCACTGATGCTGTGGACACATTTTGAAGCTTTTAATATACTGGCAGGCTACACTACAGACTTTGGCGTTTAAACAAAGATTACTTAGGCCTTGATCCCAAACTCACTTTTGCAATCCCCCCTGTACAAGTAATTCCTGTTGGAAAATGCCATGGGATTTCCCCATGCATGAGAGACAACTGAAGGCCTGGGTCAGAGCTGAAGATAATTGTGAATATACATTGTGGTAAAGCATTTTATTTGCCTTGGCTCCCTGCAAAATTGGCATGCTCTCTGGCTAATGCTATTGTAATGTCAAACCATTGGCATGCTGCAGTGGGGCTTAGAGCATGTAAGGGACAGACATTGTGAACTGTAGACTAGGGCTATTCAAAGTTAACCATTGGGTTTGATGACCAATAATGCCAGATGACAAGCCCAGTCTTCATTAAAGCCAAGCCAAATTGCAATGGCCCACAATTTTATGATCTTCCACAGGCCTTTCCATTTGCACACAGAATCACCCTGTCTGTAATTAGGTCTGAGAATGCTGTTTCCTAGTTTTACCTCTTAAAGCCTAGGACCAGGTTGATTTGTTTAATCATGGCCCCCAGTTGTATCTTTTCAGGCGCCATAATGGCTATGAATAAGGCACTTTGGAAAATAATTTTGAGAATGAATGTTTACTACTAATGTGTAGGAGGGATTATGGAGGGTGATTAGAGTGCATTGACTTGTATGCAATGCAAATACTTAACCTGATCTATTATTTAAGTATTGGTTTTATCTTTATTCAACTGTATGTTTATTCCTATCAATGACTATGTTTTACATGCTTGCTCCTTGAGGGCAGGGCACCTTCTTAACTAACATGCCTTGCAAGCATTGTGTGTGCAAATAGGCAATTAGAATATGAACTAGGCCATTACTTTCTATATCTTTAGTTCCTAAAATAACAATGAAAGTTCACATCTCAGTAGCACTTTAAGGTTTGCCAAGTCTATTTCTTATAATCCTTCTGGGAGGTAGGTAGAATAAGCATTGTTATCTTTACTTTAAAGATAAACAGGTAGATAGATAGACAGACAGACAGACAGACAGATAGACAGATTCAAAGAAAGATAGACAGACAGTCAGGCAGACAGACAGACAGGTAGATAGAGGACTTTTTATGAGCCAAACACTAACAAATACAAAGAAATACAAACAAACAAATAAAGCAGTTTCTACTCCCTGAGAGCTTACATAAAAGGTAGATAGAAAATAAGGATAGTGGTGGGGATTGGGGTCATGAAATTGAGTTGAGCTGTGAGAAAAGTGAACATGTGTGGGGCCCCTCATGAAATGGCTGTCCTGGCTAGGGACTCATCAATCAGGAGTAGGCCCCAGCCACACAGTTAGTTAAATAGTGATGTCAGGGTTCAAATCCATGTATCCTGATTTCTGGTCTATTTAGCCCTCTTTCTCTTGTATTACATGTGTTGTCTAGAAACCATTGAAGCTACTTAAAAAAAAAAAAAGTAACTTTGAATGAACAAAGGTCGTCCCCTGACACTGGGAACCTGAGGAAAAGAATTCACAAATATCCCTCAGGCACACAACTGGTCATTTCAGCCCAATCAATCAATGATCCCATCACTTAATTTGAAAGGGGGTGAAGGTAGGGGACCAGAATTGAACTATCAAACCATCAAATTGAACTATCAAACTATCAAAAAAATTGTCTGAATTGCCTAGCAATTTGGATGAAATAACCAGTCAAATAAGCTAAAATCTCCATGGATAATGACCAACAGTCCTAAGATGAAGTCTTATAAAGAGAAATATTATTAATAGAAGTAGTCTGTACAGTACTGAGAGAGGAAAAGAAAGATAGAGGGAGAGGGAGAAAAAGAGAAAAGGGGAGAGGGGAGAGGGGCAGAGGGAAGACCTCTTTGTTAAAAAAAAAAAAACCCTCATAAAAATCTCATCTACTGATACCCTTCTGAGAAATAAAAGGGTACCTAATACAATGCCCATGTCAACTAGGATGATGACCCTAGGAATGTGGAAAGGAGGTAAGAGATATTAGAAAAGACTCTTGCTTCAAGCATGTACATAGTGCATCATAATATAAAACAGGGACTTCTCATCTATGAGGAACTGCAAATCCTCAAAATGTCTTCTGTTCTTTCTTAAAAGTACTATTTGATTTACTTAAGTACGTGATCTTATCAATGTCAATGTTCCCTGATCCATTGCAGATTGCCACATATATGACTTTTGTCTATGTTCTCCTATAAGTCTGTCATATGGGAATCCACTCAATTAAAGGTAAGCTTTTCTTGCTCTTTGAAATGCTGCCAGTGCAGCATGGAGACTATCAGTTATGCCTCACTCTCATCTTGGGACCAACCAGTATCAAACCCCTCATATGTTTATTTGAAGACATCCTTTATTCTGATTGTCTTTCATAACTCCTTGTTGTAAAATGTCTTAGTCTTTTCATGATCATTTTAAGTCCATTCAATGCCTTCTGGGTGAAGATCATTTCAGTTCTATAGAGATACTGTGGTATAAGAAATGACGAGAAGAATGGTTTCAGAAACAATTGTTGTCAATAATTGTATTGACAAGATTATCTAAGTCTTTTATAGTTGGTCATCATTACAATGCTATTCTTATTGTGTACAATAATCTGGTTCTTCTCACTTCACTTTGTGTCAGTGCATATAGGTCGTCTTATGTTTTTTCTGAAACCATTCTTCTTGTCATTTCTTTTTTTTTTAAACAAATGCTTTATTAACTTCTGTTTTACATCATTCATTTCCGCCAGATTTTGAGTTACAATCATTTCCCCCCCGTTATTCCCCTACCCAACCTCCCAGAATAGCAGTCCCACAAGATATCGCTTCCTCCAATCTGCTCTCTCCCATACGTTCTCCCATACCCTCTTCGACTTTTCCATTAGAGGAAGGTGAATCTTTGTGTCCCAATGCCTGCACATCTTGTCTCCCAATTATAAGCAAAAGAGTATTAATAATAGTGTTTATATATATTTGAAACATTTAATGTTAAGACCTTGAATTTCAGATCCATTTCCTTCCTCCCTTGTCACCCATTCCCTCTGGGGAGATAAGTAATTCAGTATATGTTGTACATGTCTAGCTATGCAAAACATTATCATAGTAGATATATTGTACAGGGCTGCTTATAATTCCCTCCCACTCATCCCACCCCCCACCTGGTCCATTCCCTACATGATCCTGTCCCTCTTCTATAGTGGGTACTTCCAACCTCCCCTCCCCCAAGGATGCCCTCCCATTCATCATCCCTCCTCTCATACTCCTTCCCCCTATTCTGCTGCAGGTTGAGATATCCCATTTAGTATGTATGTCATTCTCTCCCTGAACCAAATTCAATGAGAATGTGGTTTTGCCTTTTTTGCCTTCCTATTCTCCTCCTCCCTTGCAACCACTTCCCCTTTTCTTGTCATTTCTTATATCACAGTAGTATTTCGTCACAATTTTAGTGCACATTTTGTTCAGTCATTCCCCAATTGATGAATGAGAACTTCATTAGAGACACTTGCTGTAAAAAAATTTTATATCAATTCAATCTCCATGGTACCTTTTAGCAAAATGTGATTTCCCTAATTATCTCTGTCTCTCTCTTTGTCTCTCTCTCTCTCTCTCTCTCTCTCTCTCTCTCTCTCTCTCTCTCTCTCTCCCTTTTGCTTTTTGGAGGGCAGTTGGGGTTAAGTAACTTTCCTAAGGTCACACAGCTAGGTTTTTGTTTGTGTGTGCATTAAGTGTCTGAGGCCAGATCCGAACTCAGGTCCTTCTGACTCTAGGGCCGATGCTCTACTCACCATGCCACCTAGCCGCCTCTCTAATTATCTCTTTTAATTAGGTTTGTTTATGTTTTTAAATTGTCTAAGACCGTAATTGCTATCCCTGCACTTTCTGCTCCAGCCTCTTATTTTAACTTTGTATATATCTTTCTGTTCAAATACGTCTCTCAAACATATTATTGGATTCTAGTTTCTGATCCATTCTGTTATTCACTTGCATTTAATGGGTGAATTCATTCCATTCACATTTATAATTATGATTTCTGTTTATTTTTTCATCTCATTTTCTTCTGTTTATCCTTCTCTCTTTTTATTCTGTCCCTCCTCAAAAATCTGTTATGCTTCTTACCACTACCTCCCTTAATCTACCCTCCCTTTTATTGCCCACCCCTATCTTTTATCTCTTTACCCTCCAATTTCCCTTTTGAGTAAGATAGATTTCTATATCCAACTGATTGTGTAAATATATTCTTCCCTTTCTGAGCCAATTATGAAAGTGAAGTTCAAGTATTGCCTGCCACCTTTCCCTATTTTTCCCTTTCACTATAAAAGCTCTTTCTTGCATACCTCTTTTCTTTGAGAAAATTTTCCCCATTCTATCTCTCCCCTCCCCTTTCTCCCAGTGCATCCCTCTTTCTCATTCCTTCATTTTTTTTGAGACAGTCCAACATAATTGACTTAGACCCACAACCTCTGTCTATTTAAACTCCTTCTAATTACCCTAATAATCATAATAATGTTTTGCTTGATAAGTTATTTTTGGCTATAATTCTATCTCCTTTGCCTTCCAAGAACATCATATTCGAAGCCCTTTACTCTTTAATGTGGAAGCTGCTAATCCTGTGTGATCTTTAAGTGGCTCCATAGTATTTTAATTGTTTCTTTCTGCATATTTGCAATACTTTCTCCTTGATGTGGAGCTCTGGAATTTGACCATAGCATTCTGGGGAATTTGTATTTCAGGATATCTTTCAGGAGATGTTTGTTGGATTCCTTAATTTTCTATTTTATCCTCTGGATCTAAGATATTAGGGAAATTTTCCTTGATAATTTCTTGAAATATGATGCCTAGGTTCTCTCTTTTTATCTTGACTTTCAGTGAAATTATAAGAGACCAAGAAATTATTAAGCAAAATATGAATAATGAAAAAGTAGAAGAGAAAGTGAAACATCTTATAAGAAAAACAACAGATTTGGAGAATAGATCAAGAAGAGAAAATTTAAAAAGTAATTGGACTAATTGAAAATTATGATAAAAAAGAATCTTGATACAATAATACAAGAAGTAGTCAAAGAAAATTGTACTGATGTATTAGAACAAGGGGGAAAAGTAGAAATGGAAAAAATCCATCTATTGACATTTAAAAGAGATCCTGTGAGGAAAACTCTTAGGAATATCGTAGTCAAATTCTGAAACCCAAGGAAAAATATTAAAAGCATCAAGATTAAAGTAATTTAAATATGATGGTGCCACAATTAGAATTACACAAGACCTAGCAGCAGAGACATTAAAGGACTATAGGACTTGGAACATAACATATCAAAGAGGAAAATAACTGGGACTCCAGCCAAAAATATCCTACCCTGCAAAGTTAAATATTATCCTGAATGAAAAAAAAATGAACATTTGATAAACTCTTGGACTTCAAAGACTTTGTTTAAAAAAAATCCTGAATTTAATAGAAGATTCAACATATAAAGACTGAGAGAAATATAAGGTATATAACAAAGACTGAATATAAGGGACCCATAAGTACAGACTGTTTACTTTTTATATATGTAAAATGGATGTCTAAGATTCTTATCAATAATTGGGTAGTTTATAAGAAAGACTGGGATAAACCTGAGAATGATATAAATTTAAAAAGTAAAACCATTTAGGAACAGCTTAAAAAAGTAATTATTTGGGGCGGCTAGGTGGCGCAGTGAATAGAGCGCTGGCCCTGGAGTCAGAAGGACCTGAGTTCAGATCTGGCCTCAGACACTTAACCCACACAAACAAAAACCTAGCCGTGTGACCTTGGGCAAGTTACTTAACCCCAATTGCCCTAAAGGGGCGCAGGTGGCGCAGTGAGTAAGAGCGCCGGCCTTGGAGTTGGGATGACCCGAGATCAAATCTGGCCTCAGAAAATGAGCACCCACACATAAATAATGACTAGCCATGTAACCTTGAGCAAGTTACTTAACCCCAATTGCTTAATTAAAAAAAAAAGTAATTATTTGAGGTACAAAAGGGAGAATTGATACAGAGGAATCAGATGGGGGAGGAGGTCTGATAGTTCTGGTAACCTACTTTCATGGGAATGGGTTTAAGACATATATATTTAGAAGTGTATAATAGTCTCCTAAATTCAGAAGAAATAAAATGGTAGGAGCATGGGGAGTGGGGTGGAAGAGATGACAAGAGAGGAATCTTTAGAGAGGAGGGTGAGAGAATAGGTAAATAGGAGTATAGAAGGGTATTTAGATTTATGGGAATGGGAGGTTAGGGGAGGGATCCTTGGAGGGTGGTAGGCAAGTCATAGGAGGTCAAGGTAGTAGATAGAAGTAGAGGAGACAGAAGGGATAGGAAGCAAGAGATATAATCATACGTGAAAAACAAAGGTCAGGAGTAGAATAGGTTTGGGAAAGTATATGACTATATATGTGCATGTATATACCTATAGCTATAGAGAAACATATCTAAACTTTATTGTAGCCTTCTGAGGTGAAGTTGGATGGAGGTAAAAAAAAGAACAAAGTAAAAAAGTGCGCATCAGAGAACAAAAGAAAACTCACAAGGAAGCAAAGAAAAGATGGATAATTCTCAACACAAGTATTGTTTATCACATAGGCTTTCTTGAAATGAAAATCTATTGCTATATGTTTTGAATCCTCTCTTATGTTCTGCGATGCACAAGATGTGATTTCCTTCCCTAATTTTATATTTAAGTTTATGATATGTTCTTGTTTCTTTTCTCTATTCTGTATTTGTGTTATGGTGTTTGAGTCTAAAATAAAATTTTGCAACAACAACAAAAAAGAAATTATTTTCTTTAGTGAGCTTCTGTATCTCTTTTTTCCATTTGGCCAGTTCTGCTTTTTAAGGAAATTTTTTTTTCTTCAGTGAAATTTTGTGACTCTTTTATCATGAGTCCAATTCTGTTTTTTTAAGGTGCTGTTCTCTTCAGTACTTTTGTACCTCTTTTACCAAGCTGTTAATTTTCTTCTCATAATTTTCTTTCATCACCATAATTTCTTTCTTGATTTTTCTTCTACCACTATTAATTTTTTCTTTAACTCTTCCAGGAATTCTTCTTGGGCTTGTATCCAATTAACATTTATCTTTTAGGGTTTTCTTGTAGCTATTCTGAAATTGTTGCTTTCTGAGTTTGTCTTGGTCTTCTCTCCTACCTAGTAGTTCTTTATGGTCAAGCTCTTTTTCTGTTATTTGCTCATTTTCCCATCCTATTTCTTGACTTTGAACTTTATTTTAAAATTGGCCTCTACTCATTTGGGTGTAGGGAGGTACTATCCCAAAATGCAAGCTTTTTTTGGGCTGCTGTTTTCAGAGCTAATTCTGGTGGTCTTCAAGTTTTTGGTGTTTCCAAGGTGGTGTCATACAGGGAGAGGTTTGGTCAATGTTCTCTTGGTTTGTACTCTAGTCTTTACCCAAGAAGGGCCCCCACTCCCCTGAAGTTACAATCACTAGGGCCACTCTTGGCCCAGGAACTGTGACCAGGGCTCCTACCCCACTGTGACCAATCACAAATGCTCCTCTGGAACTGCAGTCCAGAACTGTGTATAGACAATAGTTTCCAATTAGTGCCAGCTATACTCAGTATGCTCTGCAGAGTGTACTGAAAAAAAAAATCTATTTCTAACCAGTTGTCAGGCCCTTCTTACCATCTCCAGGATGAGAGCAACTGGAGCTGGTGAGCTGCTGCCACTGCTGGTGTAACAATCTCCAAAGCCCACAGCTGATGCACTATGGTTATATACCCTCCTGTGCTCTGGGCCACACAACAGTTTTCTCCTGCTAACCTCCTAAGTGGTCTTAGGCTGGAAAAATGTCTCGTCCTGACTTTTTGTTGACTCTGTTGCTCCAAATTTGATTTGAGGTATTTTTGTTTTTGGCTTTCTTAAATTTTTTGGAGGGGGGAAAGCAGGGCAGTTGGGGTTGTGATTTGCCCAAGGTCAAATAGCTAGTAAGTATTAAGTGTCCAAGGCCAGATTTGAACTCAGGTCCTCCTGACTCCAGGGTCAGTGCTCTATTCACTGTGCCACCTAGCCACCCCTGAGGTGTTTTTTTAATTTAGGTGCTGTATTGGTAGGGAATGTTGAGAGAGCTCATCTGCATTGCTGCCTCTACTTTATCATTTTGGCATGTGTAGTTCTTAAAGTGCATCTTAAAATGCATCTCCATATCTAAACTATGTGATCTCTCCCTCTTCAGTTTTTCTTCTAGCACTTAGTCTGGATTTCTCTTTCACTCTCACTGTATTTTGCTTTATATCATCCTTATTTGGATACATGCTGCATCTCTCTTAGAACATTGGAAAGCCCCTTGAAGCCAGGGACTAAACTAGTTTTACTTTCCCCAGACTCTAAGCAGGACTTTCATAGGGCAAGTGCATCTTTTTTGAATTAAATGAAATAAAATTGAATTAATAGAGTGAAATATATACTTTCAATTTAGTCCAGTTTTAGGACTCAATAGGAAAAATAATTTCTAGCTTACACAATTCTCACCCTCTCTTCTCTAGCTCACCCCACTTACAGGTTCTGACCCCTTTGTTTTCATGTAAAGTAATTCTTATTTATTAGCTTTGGATTGTTGTTTAATGAATGCCCTCATTACTTCTGTCTGTACTGAGTCATTCCTGTGTGTCTTCATGGAAAACTGCTCCATGGGAGAGGCCTTGTATTTGACTCATTTTGTTTCCTTGCCATATGCAGATACAGAACTTAATCACTATTTTTTGGGGGGGTGGAGGAGGAGGAGGATGAAAATCATAATTACCAAAGAAAGATTTGTAGAGAAATCTTTAAGCATTCTTGCCTGTTCAGGGTGGTGTCCCTCTCAGCTTAAATGCTTATGACAGCTGAAACAAGATAGTCTCCTTCCAAGCTTCAAAAGAGCTTCTTTGGAATTGAGGTGATTGACTGAGTTAACCCTTGGAAAGAAATAGGGCAGAGCATTTAAAAGTAGAGTGACATAACAATACCAAACTTTTCAAGGCTATCTTTTAAATGGGTCACTCAGTGTTCCTTTGGAAGTCTTGAAGAATCCATCTCACCCAGGAGGCATACCCTCCCTACCTCCCTCTCCCATTTAGGAGGACCTGAGAAGAGAATGGTGGTACCTTAGGGTAGGCAGATATAAAGGGAAATCCCCAGGGAATGGGACTGCCCCACTTTCAGGTGTCACGAACCTTATCCATTAAATTCCCATATATCTAGTGACAGGGAATAGACCGAGGAATATAAAATATGCTCGTTAGCATAAAGATGAACTATGGTACTTGTAGACAACTCATTCTATATTGTTAAGGGGAATGGCACTTAAGTTCTGGGGAACACAGTCATTAGGTGGCACTTTCCTAAGTTTGGGTGGGACATACAACCTCTCTAAAGTCATACCCCATGTAGCTGGTATGTTTGGGCCTAGGGCCAAGCGAAAGAACAAGCCCCTGAATATCAGTTCAAGTAAAAATGGTCTACCCATTAAGTATCTAAATCATTTCTCCAGGTGCACCATTGTATTCAGTCCCCAAACATTTGTAGATGCCTGAGCAATCTATGCTCTTGTGCAAGAGTCCCCTATGAGAAGCCCTGCATGAACACAAATTCATATTCCCTTAAGAGGTCAGAAGAGCTTGTCTGGGTAAAAGAAATCAAATGATTTTTAAATCTCTAAATGCATGTCATAGCCAACTGCATATCATATCATTGTGACATGTGGTTGGATGGGCAGTCCATTGAGTTAGTCCATTAGTACACATAGCTTAGGCATGCACTGCAGAAAAACAATGAGCTAGTCTAAGAGGTGCAGAGCAAACTGGATTGCATTTGGGAAATTACACAGTGCTTCCAATGATCCCAAGCTGCTCCCTGACCCCAAAGCACATCTTTTTAAGTCAGTGTTCTATGTCTGTACATCTTGGATGACAAAAATCTCAGAACTCAGAATAATGACAGCTACCCAAAGGTAGACAGAAGTGGGCTGTAGCCTGTTAAGAATGATAAACTGTGCAAAGGAATAGTAGACATCATCAAGGACATACATACCTGAAAGAGGCAGGTTGGCCATCTAGTAAAAGCAAAGGAGAGCAGATGATAGCCCGGAAGGATTTATGGACCAGCACAGACAAGAATCACAAAGGATGAGAAAGCAGTCTGCTCTAGGAGTGAAAGGAACCACATCAAGAAGTTAGCTGGGGGCAGCTAGGTGGTGCAGTGAGTAGAGCCAGGAGGACCTGAGTTCCAATCCAACCTCAGACACTTAACATTTACTAGCTGTGTGAACTTGGGCAAGTCACTTAACCCCAATTGCCCTGCGTTCCCCCTCCAAAAAGACAAAAAAAAAAAGTTAGTTGGGCTCACCAGATAAAGGTGCTGGGATTGGTGACAGCCTAAGCTCAAATTAGACCTCAAACATTTACTAGCTATTTGACCCTAGACTAGACAGTTAAAGTCAGCCTCAGGTCCCTCATCTGTAAAGTGGGGTAATGATAGCACCAGCTTCACAGGTTGCAAGTAGAGGGATAGAGTGCCAGACTGGGAGTCTGGAAAATCTGAGGAAAAGTATGGTCTTAATCACTTACTAACTGTGTGACCTTGGGCAAGTGCCTTCACCTCAGTTTCCTCATTTGTACAATGGGGATAATAACCTACCTCCAAGGGCTGTTGTGAGGATCAAATAAAATAATAATTGTAAAGTGCTTCGTAGAGTGCTTGGCACATAGTAATTGCTACATAAATGTTAACTCTCATTAAATTAACAAGCATTTATTAAATATCTGCCATGTGCCAGGCACTAGAGGAAATACTGGGGATATGAAGAAAGGCAAAGATAATCTTTCTCCTAAAGGAGATCACAATCTAATCTAAAGAAATGTTTTGACAAGTTTTCAGGGTCGAATAAAAAAAATAATGTAAATTGCTCTGAAAACATTAAAGCATTGAATATTATTATTATTATTATTATTATTATTGATGAGATTGTAGATTGATTAAATGAGTGGAGGGCAGGTACCTGAGTGATGTCAGGAAGGCCTAATCCTAGAACACTTATCTTCCTTCAAGGCTCATTTCAGGGGCCACCTCCATGAAACTCCATCATTATCAGAGTTATCAAACCTGTCTCTTTTGGGTCCATTCAAATCATCAGTTATTACCCACCTCAAACTACCTTGTATCTATTTGACTGTGCACCCTCTGCATTGTCTAAGTAGAACAGAAGATCTCTGAGGACAGAGACTGTTTTATTTTTGTATCTTTATTCCCTAGTACCTAACTCAATCATTTGAGTGTTTTTGCTGGGTCCAGGCCTGTGATTTCATTACTGCACAGAATGCCCAGCATGGGCACTTTCCACTGAAGCTGATCACAGGCAAATCATCTGTAATTTATAGTCTTACAGAGCTATTTGGGAAACTGAGACACCATCTCCTTGACTAGAGACATGTAGTTAGCATGCTTCAGAGGCAGGGCTGGAATTGGGAGCTTCCTGACTGCAGGTCCAGCTCACTCACTATCTACCATGTCACACTGTCTATCTTTAAACATAGCATGCACTTAATAGATAATTTGCTGAATTTGATGAATAATGGAAACTTGGGATGTAGATCTGGAAAGGGTTTAGATGTCATCTATTCCAAGCCTTTCTAGGCCTCCCTTTTGACAAATGAAGGAAAGGATTGGAGAAGATGGGGCCCAAGAGAAATGAAATGCCTTTCTTGAATGCCCAAAGTGAGGCAGCTATGAAGTAGTAGAACCAAGATTTAAACTGTGATTCCCTGGCTCCAAAGTCATAGCTTTTCCCACTATGCCAAGTATATATTGAACATGTTCTTTTTGTGGTTTTTTGATCAAGGGAAGGTGTCATATGTGACTGACTGGAACATTTTCATCAAAGAAAATCTCATATATATATATATATATATATAATATATTTTATATTATCTAAATTATCTTAATTATTTATTATATAAATAATGTGTATATATATGTGTGTATATACATACAGAGAGAGAGAGAGAGAGAGAGAGAGAGAGAGAGAGAGAGAGAGAGAGATTGGAGGATTCACAGAGATGAAAGAGCTTAATTTCTCTTAGACTTGAAATTCTAATGGCAGAGAGATGCTCACTAAGAATGATGGGAAGGCCATAACGGTAGGAACTGAAAAGGCCATTGGCATCTGGTCTATGGCCAACCCAGCATCCACCTACCAGTTGTATTTTTACTAAGAGAAGCTTCCTTAAGTTAATTTTTGTGTGCTACAATCTGCTTTCCTCTACAGAACAGTAGAAATAGCTTACCAGCCAGAAATGCTTAATGATGAGGGTGGCATACAACTGAAGCATTACTAGGGAAATAGCTTGGCTCCAGCTCTGTTTCTGAGAAGCGAGCCAATTAGCGGCCCTGGTTATTATTTACATTTCATGCGATATATCACTAAAATGGTGTTGTTGATTTATCATTTATATTGTGGTATTGTCAGCATAATTTATTCAGATCATGCTGAGATACCTGGGAAATTAAGTAACAAAGACGATGGCATTGGATTCTTTGGTATTCAAAGATATTTCTTAGTTTCATCTTCTCTTTTTTTCTTTTTTAATGAGGATATATGTAAAAGAAAATCATGGATCACTTAGCTATTAAATTGTTTTTGAATCAAATGCATTAAAAGTTTACTCTCTCTATTTTCCTACTGAGGATATGGCTTATGTTTTAAATTTGATTTTCTGCTCTACCATTTGCTTTCAAGGCTAAAATTGGGCAAACTTAATTGACTAGGAGGTCAAAGTACAAGCTTTGTAGGTTAATGTGGAACTGAGGTTCCTTTCCCCATTTATTTATTTACTTTAAATACCTTATCTGTTGTTCTATACTAGGCTTGGGCCTACCCTATTACAAATAGGCTTTTCCCCCTAGAACTCAGGTTCTGAACCACTTTCTTTGTCTTTCATAAGAAGAATCAAGTTAAAGGACAAATATTGGTAAAGGTGTACAATGCTAACATAGGAGATGTTAGTAGAGTTTAATGTGTTCATCATATTTTTGGAATTTGAAATTTAGAAGTTGCTTTGTTTCTTCTTTTATTCTCCTTTCTTGGGATACTTTTTGTTTGTTTGCATCACTTTAGTTTCCTAATTACATCCATGCCCTTCTTTTAAGAAGCAAGATTAAAAACAGGCAGAGAAAGAAAGAGTTCAGAAAAACCATGTAACACATCAATAGTGTGTGATGGCATTTACAATATTCAACACTCAATCTCACACCTCTACAAAGAAGGGAAGGAGTTGAACTTCCTCAACTCTTGTACAGGGCCATATTTGGCCATTATAATTAGAAGGTAGTCTATTGTTTCTGTTTTTGCTTTTGTAGTCATTACATTTATTGTTTTCTGTGTCAGCTCACATAAATCCTCCCATGCTTCTTGGAATTCTTCATATTCATCATTTCTTACGCACAGTAATGATCCATTACCTTCAGCACCATACTTGGTTTAACCACCCCCTAAACAATGAATGGACATCTACTTGAATTTTAGAGATTTTAAAAGCTTTAGGGGATCCTGTTCTCTAGGAGAACTCTTCTTTGACTTGCTTGCAAAATGAGTTATTCTTATAATCTTCCCTGATTAATTTCACTTTTTGGAACTGAATTTTCTTAGAGGGAGATGTTCCCAAATGCGTAGTTAATGTTGTGGTAGACCTGAGGGAGGTGATGCTTCCTAATAATTACTGTTTTGTGATTTGGTATAAAGGGTACCTCAGGCTTGTGATTCAATTTTTTTTTTTATTTTGGAGGGCAGCACAGTATAGAGGTTGGAACTTTAGTGATGATGGTGATACTGCTATTACTACTACATTACTACTACTACTACTACTACTACTATTACTACTACTACTACTACTACTACTACTACTACTACTACTACTACTACTGCTACTACTACTGCTACTATTACTATTAATATGTTACTACCATTACTACAATTACATTGCTACTGTTACTACTACTATGACTACATTACTACCATTACTACTACTACTATGTAACTACACCTACAAAACTAATATTACTACCAATCCATTACCATTACAACTAGCACATCACCACTACTACTACTTTACTACTGTTATTATCCTACTATTACTGCTACTTCTGCCTCACATTTTTTATAGCACTTAAATGTTACAAGCATTTTTCTAACAGTCTATGAGGTTGTACGTCAGTCCATAAATATGTGATATATGCTTACTAGTGCTAGTCTAGGGATGCAAAGAAAGATGAAAACAAACAAACACCAAACAAATCCCAAGACAAAATGAAAAACAACAACAATAAAAACTAAACAGTACTTACCCATAAGGAACTTATATTTTAGTGGGTAAGACAATGTGCAAATAACTTAGTATATAAAAGATAATATAAGTGTTCCTACTTTGTAGATAATAAGAATAGTGTTTGTATGGTGTCTACTGTGTGATGGGCATTGTGCTAAGCCCCTCACAAATATCTCATTTGATCCTTATAGCAACACTGGGAGGTGGGTAGTATTATTATCCTTTTACAGTTGAAGAAAGTGAGCCAAACAGAGGTTAGGTGACTTATCCAGGGTCACATTGCTAGTAAACACTGGACTACTGACCAGTATATGTCAGAAACAGGATTCGAACTCTGGGCTCTATGCCTTCTAAGTCCAATATTCTTTCTACTGTGCCACACAGCTCTGGGAGTTACTGATGAATGTGATTTTTGATTCATCATACATTTAATGAGCACCTGCTCTATTCAAGAGACTGAGAAAGAAAGACAAATGAATATGACTTGTTCATAGGACCAGAGAATGGCATCTTAGGATTTCAGAGTTTTCAGATGAGGACAATTCTCTTCTTTCCCAAATGAGTAAACATTGCCTTGGAGCAGGGAATGAACTTGCCCAGGGGCACACAGGTAAGAAGTAGAAGAACTGAGATCTGAACCCATGTTTTCATACTCTAAACTTAATGTCTTAGAAGTGACTTTTCTGGGGCAGCTAGGTGGCACAGTGAATAGGGCACTGGCCCTGAGTCAGGTGGACAGGAGTTCAAATCCAGCCTCAGACTTAACATTTACTAGCTGTGTGACTTTGGGCAAGTCACTTAACCCCAATTGCCTTGCCTTTCCCTTCCCCCCAAAAAGAAGTGACTTGTCCCTGGTTACTTGGTTAGCCAATGTCAGAGGTAAGTCATAGATGAATATAGAAGAGTGTTACTATTTCAGTTCAATTTGGGAAACATTTATCCATTAATATGAAGTGATAAAGGCATAAAAGAGATATGACATGATATAACATGCTATTCAAAGAAGAGATTGCTTCTAGCCAGTGAGATCAGGGAACACTTTGTGGAGGAGGTAGTGTTTGAGCTGTTCCTCAAAAAAGGGGTAGAATTTCAACAGAAAGAGATTTAGGAATGAGGGCATTTGAAGCCTAACAAGCATTGTGTGCAAAAGTATATACATAGTGAAATCTACACCAGTTTGGGGAATCATAGCAAGTAGGTCTGTTATGTTTGTGTAGTTTATGGAGTGGAACAGGTCAACATATGGTTGAAAAGATAGGTGGGGGACCAGACTATAGAGGGCATTGAAAACTAGGCTAAGCAGTTTAGCTTTTGCTTGTTAGGTACCAAGGACCTACTGAAGATCTGGCATGAAGGACATTATTGTGGCAGTTGTGTGAAGGACAGAAGATGGGGGGAGATTAAGCATTGAGACCAGTCAGGAGGCTATCATAGTAAGTTAGGGAAAAATTATAGTAGGAATGGGAAGGAAAGGATGAATGTAAACTATATCCTGGAGGTGGAAGTTATAGGCTTTGATATTAGATATAGTGGGTGAGGAAGAAAGAAGAACCAGAGTAAATAGGGAGATTTTGACCCCTTGATTACTAAGATTGTGAACCCGCTGACAAAAAACCATATCCTTCCTGGTTTTAGAGGATGTTGAATGAGATAGCAAAGTCCTATCGTTTGCTTCTTTTTGTATCCTTAGCACTTAGCATAGTGCCTGGCACATAGTAAGTACTTATTAAATGTTTACTGATTAATTGATGACTACCTGGGTGGATGAATTCCACTTTCTCTGAGTACCTTTATAGTTTACATGACTCACAGTACTAGCAAGAGTGTGTTAGCACTCTACCTCCTGCTCAACAATTCTGTGCATGGGATTTCTCTGCCCTGCCTCTCTACCAGATTGCCCCTTGTTTCACATGCTTCACTAATGTGTCAGTGTTTCTCTTCTGAGGCTCCCTGCCACTGCGCACCATAGTTCATATACATGATTCCCTGATGTACCAGCCTCTGTCATTAAATAGCCATCTCTCTTGCCTCTATGTCTCATCAAAGCTCACTGCATGGATGCAGTGCTTTCCAGGAAAAGTTCCTCTCTAGGTCCTTCTGTGACTTGGAGTCCAGGGCTCTTTTTGATGGAAGTTTTTATCTTTGTCTCGGCAAACTTCTGTCCATGCAGTCGTGCTCCATCTCTGTTTTTTATTCCTTAGCAAGCACAGTTCCTTTTGCATACTAGTGACCTCTCTCTTGGATATACTCCCCCACAAACAAAGGGAGAGGGCTTACCTTCTCAGTGCCTACCTGCAACATGATGATGGGTTTGTTTAAGACATACAGTTAAATCACATTCATAATAACATCCATTATTTCATTTGATACTGACAAGAAATTTATTTATTTAGAATCAAAGAAGTTTATAAAACAGTTGCTGTGGGAATTTTATAAAATTATATTTATATAATTATAAAACAGTTAATACAGGAATTCTCCTGTTTCACAGGTCAGAGAACTATAGCTTGGAATGGTTAAGTGTCTTGTCTATGGTTACATAACTAATAAGAGACAGAGCTGCAACTCAAACTATATTTTCTGCCTCTAGTTCAGTGTATTTCCCAAATAAGGGAGACTTGGTGAAAATAGTATAGCATTAAAGATAGGGAATTCACTTATGGTTTCATTGGTATAGGGAACTCTTAGGTAGGAAAACCTCTTCTACTGATACAGGCAGGTATCTTCTCTGCAAATTACAGTCTTAGTCATTATCCTAAAGCACTGAGAAGTTAAATGATGTGCCAAGGGTTGCATAGTCAGTATATGTCAGAGGTGACACAAAGTAGATCTTCCTGGTTTTAAGACAAACTTTCTCTTTCTATTATGCAATACTACTTATATCAGTCTAGTGAATATAAATTAATCTTTCTCTGATGATTGAGCATCATGTGGGGCTTCAACAGTGTCTTTTTCAGCTTCATTTTATTTTTTATCTTTTTTTGTTTATTTTTTGCTTTTTGGAGGGGGGAAGGTAGAGCAATTGGGGTTAAGTGACTTGCCCAAGGTCACACAGCTAGTAAGTGTTAAGTGTCTGAGACTGGATTTGAACTCAGGTCCTCCTGACTCCAGGGCCAGTGCTCTATTCAATGGACCACCTATTTGCCCCTTCATTTTACTTTTTTCAAAAAGTGTTGGTGATATAGCTGTAGAAAGATAGAAATGATTGGGCTAAATTGGACATGGCTTAGGACTCTGTTCTGTATAAATCCAATACTTTTTAAAAATTCCTTGTGATTTGTCTCTCTAGGTACCAACTCCAGTGCTGGATCGACATTTATCTTTTTTGCTTTACATAACTCATGCTGGTTGGCTTTTGTTATGGTCAGGTGATGCTATTGATGACTCCCTTCTTGACCAACCTTGCTCCCTGGATAACAGTCATGTTGGACATCATTGTTAGAAAATACATTGGTTATGTGTGGGTTCTAATCCACTTGACCCAAGGATGCCCAAATTGACAACCAGGAGGATTTGGCATGCTTTTTTTTTTCAAAGGTTGATCTAGGTTCAGCATCTGCCTTATGCTGTCAGCTAATGGCCTTCCTGACTTATACAATCCCATTTGAATAATGTATAAACAAGAATAAAATGCTGAAGCAACAATGACCACCCAGCAGCTTTATGCTTCATGACTCAGGTCCTAAGTAAGATCTGCCTCCTCAATCAATCTAATAAACTTTGTTAAGTTCCTACTATGTATCAGACACTG
Source organism: Gymnobelideus leadbeateri (assembly GCA_011680675.1). NCBI lineage: Eukaryota > Metazoa > Chordata > Mammalia > Diprotodontia > Petauridae > Gymnobelideus > Gymnobelideus leadbeateri. The sequence continues at coordinate 53,536 of WOXC01008587.1, forward strand.
TACATGGTGCTAAGTATACAAGGGCATGCATAAAACATCTCTTCTCTCTACAAGCATGCATTCTATTTTTCAGTTATGTTTCAGTCATGCCCACTCTTCATGACTCCATTTGGGGTTTTCTTGGCAAAGATACTAGAGTGGTTTACCATTTCCTTCTCCAGTTCATTTTACAGGTGAGGAAACTGAGTCAAACAGGGTTAAGTGACTTGACCAGGGTACCACAGTTAGCAAGTGTCTGAGGTTGGATTTGAACTCAGGTCTTTTTTACTCCAGACCTAATAGTCTATCCACTGTGCCACTTAGCTGCCCATGTATTCTAGAGGAGAGACTATGTATGTGTGTGTATGTACACATACATATATATGTACATATATATATATATATATATATATATATATATATATGCTTACATGTGTATACAAGCATATGCAAAATAAATACAGGATAGTTTTGAGGTCAAGAACTTCCTATTTATAAATATATTGAAGTAAATATTGTAGAGGGAATGCCTAGGATATGTAAAATGATGGATTAAATGACACATGAGGATTTAGCCTTCCCTGTGGTCTATGAAAATGAAAGCATATACAATTTTGCTTGAAAACAAAAGTGATAAGGAGGTGCAGCCAAGAGCAGAGGGGGACTCACCTGAGATCTCCCTCAAACCCCTCCAAATACCTTTAAATAACGATTCTAAACAAATCTGAGAGTAGCAGAATCTGCAAAAGGACAGAGTGAAACAATTTTCCAGTCCAAGTCAACCTAGAAGTTTGGCAGGAAAGTTCTATCATACTGGATGAGAGAGGAATGCAGTCCAGTGCATGCTGCACCAGTGTAGACCAGGAACAGATCTTGGGAGCCACTAAATCAGTGGCAACAGTGGTTTCCATACCTCTTATTCCACAGATGTAAGGGAGTCAGGCAACATATCAGAAGGAGATTTACAGGGGTCCCTTTACTGGCTCCAGGGGCAGAATTCTGTTGCATTGCCTATATTTGAATCTGGGTCACAGCCCTGGGTCTTAGTTCCAGTGTGAGGAAGAGCTCTAACAAAACAGAGCTTGAGGCCACAGAGAAGCAGGAACCTTGGTCATAGTTTCAGGGCTGAAAAGTGTGTTTGTGGTCACTCACAAACCAGTGCACAGTACAGCAGAGTAGTAAACATAACTTTCCCTAGATCATATCCCTTGGAAAAGCCAAAAACTTACAGGTCATCCAAATTACCTCTGAAAATAGCTGCATAAAGAACTTGAAACATGGGACAGTGCCCCCCCTCCACTTGGGAAGCAGAGCCCCACTTTAACATAGAGTTAAAAGTCAAGAAATAGACTGGAAAATGAGCAAACAACAGAAAAAAAGTTCTGACTGTAGAAAGTTACTATGGTGACAAGGAAGATCAAAACACACACTCAGATGAAAACAAAATCAAAATTCCTATATCCAAAGCCTCAGAGAAAAATATGAATTGGTTACAGGCCATGGAAGATTGCAAAAAGGATTTTAAAAATCAAATAAAAGAGATAAAAGAAAAATTGGGAAGAAAAATGAGAATTATACTAGGAAATCATGAAAAAAGAATCAACTGTTTGGTAAAAAAAAAAAAAGGCACAAAAAATACTGAAGAAAATAGTCCAAATGGTAAAAGAGGCATAAAAATTCGATGAAGAGAAGAATGCTTGAAAAGCAAAATTGGTCAGATGGAAACAGATATTCCCAAAAATTCTCCAAAGAGGACTCCTTAAAAAGTAGAATTGGCCAAATGGAAAAGGAGGTACAAAAGCTTAAATTCCTTAAAAGTTAGAATTGAGCAAGTGGAAGCTAATGATTTTATGAGATGTCAAGTTGCAATCAAATAAAATTGAAAGAAAGAAATTAGAAGAAAATGTCAAATATCCCATTGGAGAAACAACTGTCCTGGAAAATAGATCCAGGAGAAATAATTTAAAGAATTGTTGGGTTACCTGAAAGCCATGATGAAAGAAAGGAGCCTAGACATTATCTTTCAAGAAATTACCAAGGAAAACTGCCCTGATATTCTAAAACCAGAGGGTAAAATAGAAATTGAAAGAATCCACTGATAATCTCCTGAAAGAGATCCTAAAATGGAAACTACCAGAAATATTGCCAAATAAATAACAGCCAAATTCCTGACCTGCCAGATCAAGGAGAAAATACTGCAAATAGTCAAAAAGAAACAATTCAAATATTGTAGAGCCACAGTCAGGATAACACAAGATTTAGCAGCTTCTACATTAAAAGATTGAAGGGCTTGGAATATGATATTCTGGAGAACAATAGAACTAGGATTACAGCCACTAATCACCTACCCAAGCAAAACTGAATATAATCCTTCAGGAAAAAAAAAATAAATATAAATGGAGGACTTTCAAGCATTCCTGAAGAAAAGACCAGAGCTGAATAGAAAATGTTACTTTCAAATACAAGATGCAAAAGAAGCACAAAAAGGTAAATAGGAAAGAGAATAGGGGATTCACAAAATGATATTTACAAGTCCCCAAAACTTTCTTATTATTGGGCAGTTAGCAAAGGATGTACATAGACAGAAAGAAGAGGTGTGAGTTGAATGTGATGTTATGATTATTTTTAAAAAATAAAATTAAGAGATGAGAAAGAAGAATGTCCTGGGAGAAGGGGAAAAGGAGAGGTGGAATAGGATAAATTATCTGACATAAAAGAGGTCTGAAAGAGATGTTACAGTGGAGGGGGAAATGAGGAGTGAAGCAGATGAATCTTACTTTCATTGGAATTGGCTCAGAGGAAATAATATATACTCATTTGGTGTAGAAATCTATCTTACTGTACAGGAAAGTTGGAAGGGAAATGGATAAGAGAAGGGGAAGGGAGAATTGACAGAAGGGAGGGTAGTTTGGGGGAGGTAAATGTTAGAAGCAAAACACATTTGAGAATGGACATAGAGAGAGAGAGAGAGAGAGAGAAATGGGGAAAATAGGAGGGAGGGAAATATATAGTTGATCATCATAACTGTGAAAAAAAATTTATAGTGACCTTCTCCGATAAAGACTTCATTTCTCAAACATATGGAAAACTGAGTCAAATTTATAGAAATAAGAGCCATTTCTTAATTAATAAATGGTCAGAGGATATGAACAGGCAATTTTCAAATAAAGTAATCAAAGTTACCTATAGTCATATGAAAAGAATGCTATAAATCACTATTGATGGGAGAAATGCAAATTCAAACAATTCTGAGTTATTACCTCATACCTGTCAGATTGGCTAATATGACAGAAAAGTAAAATGACAAATATTAGAGGGGATATGGGAAAATTAAAACACTAATGTGCTGTTGGTAAAGTTGTATACTGATTTAACCATCCTGGAGAGCAATTTGGAACTATGCCCAAAGGATTATAAAACCATGTAATACTGCTACTTGATCTGTATTCCAAAGAGATAAAAAACAAAAAGGAAAAGAACCTATGTGTACAAAACCTATAGCGACTCTTTTAGTGGTGGCAAAGAATTGGAAATCGAGGGAAGTCCATCAATTGGGGAATGGCTGAACAAGTTGTTGTATATGGTTGTGATGGAATACTATTGTGCTTTGAGAAATGATGAGCAGGATGCTCTCAGAAAAAGCCTGGAAAGACTTATAAGAACTGATGCAAAGTAAAAAGAGCACAACCAGGAGAACACTGTACACAGTAACAGCAATATTGTTATGATGATCTACTATGAATATTTTAGCTATTCTCAACAATACAATAATCCAAGACAATTCTATAAGACTTATGATGAAAGATGCTGTCCATCTCCAGGGAAAGAACTGGTAGAGCCTGAATGCAGATCAAAGATGTTTTTTCTTTTTCTTTTTTTGCTTTTCTTTTGGAGGGGGAAGGTAGGGTAATTGGGGTTAAGTGACTTGCCCAAAGTCACATGGCTAGTTTTTTGTGTTATGTATGAGACTGGATTTGAACTCAGGTTTTCCTGACTCCAAGGCCAGTGCTCTATTCTCTGCGCCACCTACCTCCAAAGATACTTTTTCTTTACTTTATTTTTCTTGGTTTTTTTTTTTTTTTGTCTGCTTTTTCTTTCACAGAATGACTTACATGGAAATGTGTTTTGCATGACCACATATATAACCTGTGTCAAATTGCTTGCCTTCTCAAGGAGGGGTGGAAGTAGGGGAGGGAAGGAGAGAATTTGGAACTCAAAATTTGAAAAAAATTATGTTAAAATTGTCTTTACATATAATTGAAAAAAAATAGTAAATAAGATTGGAAAAAAGGACCAACTATGAATGCCTAACTCTTCTCAGCAGCACAATGATGCAAAAGAAGTACAAAGGACTCAAGATGGAAAATGCTATCCACATCCAGATAAAGAACTGATGGACTCTGAATGCAGATCAAAGCATACTTTTTTCACTTACTTTTTTTTTTCATGGTTTTTTTTTCTTTTGATCTGTTTCTTCTTTCACAACTGTGACTAATATGGAAATATGTTTTACATAATTGCACATATATAACCTATATCAAATTGCCTACCATTTTAGGAAGAGGGGAGGGGAGGAAGGGAAGGAGGGAGAAAAATTTGGAACTCAAAATCTTGTAAAAATGAATGCTAAAAATTGTCTTGACATGTAATTGGGAAAAAATAAAATACTATTAAAAGAATATTGAAGATAGAAAATAAAGTCATTTTCTATAAAAAAAATAGCAGAAGTGATAGAAGAAAAAAAGAGTGAAGGAAGATGGGGCAGAGATAGGTAGACTAACTGAAGAAGGGAAATTTCACTCATAAATAAGCTACATCTCCATTTCTTGACCCAGTGCTTAGTACATTGCCTGAAACATAGCAGAACATAGAACAGAGTTCATAGAACATTAATAAATGTTTAATAAATTTAATGAATGCTTCAGTTTGCCTATATTAAAAATGTGAATAGTGAAGATTATCGAGAGAATTCTTGCTTTTCTTTTGTTTTTTGTTTTTTGGAGGGGGGGAGGCAAGGCAATTGGGGTTAAGTGACTTGCCCAAGGTTATACAGCTAGTTAAGTGTCAAGTGCCTGAGGCTGGCTTTGAACTCAGATCCTGGGGACTTCAGGGCTGGTTCTCTATTCACCACACCACTTAGCTGTGAGAGAATTCTTGCAAAGGAATTTGTTCTACAAGGAAACATTGTGCCCTAGACAATCACAACATATTTAAAAGGCAATAGCAATAATCGATAATAATAATAATATTGGCCAGATGTGCCTGACTGATCCTTTGGACAACAGAGGAACTATGTTAATTGATCTGGAACACTAAGATACTAGGATCCAAAATATGACTTAATTACCTTGCAGTGGATAGAGTGCAGGGCCTGGAGTCAGGCAGACATCTTCCTAAATTAAAATATGCCCTCAGACACTAGCTGTGTGACCCTAGGCAAGTCACTTAACTCTGTTTATCTCAGTTTCCTCATCTGCAAAATGAGCTAAAGAAATTGCAAAACATTCCCGTGTTTGCCAAGAAAATCCCAAACGGGGTCACAAAGAGTTGGACAGGACTGAAATGACTGAACAACAAAACCTTACAGGACCTGACCAATATCATGTGATCCTTAAGTAGGGTGAAAGGAAAAAAAAATGTAGCCCAGGATGTACCATGTTCTCCCAATAGAGCTTAAGAGTCATGTAGAATTTTCTTCTCAACTCAAGGTTAGCTATATTTTTTCAGCACAAAATTCTCAGCTGCATAGGAATAATTGTTGCTCCCCTCCATAGCATGCAAAGCAAGATAATTATTTGAGTAATACACACATTGCACAAGCATGTATGCACTTGCATGCAGGCGTGCACTCACACACACACACACACAAGCTTACCTACTGATTCTATCTTAGGCAGGTGGCAATGTCAAGAACATCCTATTCTTTGTCACCATGCCAGAAAAGGTTTCTTCCTCTTTGTCACCAGGTCATGCAGACTGCCAGCACCCAATAGGAGGAATTGCAGTCTGTGGGTGTGATGAGCTGCAAACTAAACATTTGTAAAAAGGCTGTAATTAATGCAATTAGCTATTTACACGATAGCCCATAATGAATCCAAAGGCATCGTTATTGACTATTGAGTAAATAATCTGCCATTAAAAAGTCAATGATCTGCAAATGAAAAATTCTCTTTTTTAAAAAAAAAGGAGTAAAGATGAAGGGAAAAGGAAGAAAAAAAAGAAGAAAACAAACAAAAACTCTGGGAAGATGTCATTGTATAATAGTCCATTATGGCTCCAATTGAGCCGTCATGAACTATCAAAGAAATAATTACACAATAGACCATAATGGCTCTATTGTGTCAACCTCTGTGCATTTACATTTTTTTAATCAAGGGAAATTAAATACAAAATATGCCTTTGGGTTTCTGCCCTGGCTGGGGGAGAGAAGGGACTGACTGTTAGGCATGGTTTGTAGGCCAACTTCTGTGTTAAGATGTAGATCTCACTAGGTTTGGCATGGATGCCTTTTGCAGCTCTCCCTTTGGTTTGATGCTTACTGTGTGGAGAAGGCAAAGGGGATAATGGCATTAGGTGGAAGCTTTGAGTTATCTATGCTGAGCCCTCAACATATACTCCACACTAAGCTGGGGCCTGTCAAGCAGTCTGCATCACCTTTGGTTTCCATGGGGGTGACCATGCCTGGTGTTTAAGTCCTGGCCTTCTGCCAGGTTGCTCAGAGGTGTCCCCTAGTCTAGATAGATTGCCGCAAAGGGCTTGCTTGCCAATGAGTCACCATTCATTGTGATTTGATAGAAAGATCATAAATAAGAGGTCTCCTTCCAGGAAGGGAGCCATTCCCTTTAACTAATTTGACCCTAGAGCATGTCTGCAATTATCTTAACCCAACCATAGTTTTGCTATTGTTCTTTCAAGGCAGGTTTGTCTAATTTAGCATGACTGGCTGCTGGGGTAAAGAGAGATATTTCTCCTTTTTTGCCATTCCCTCTCCTTCAACCCTTTCTTGGGGGTAGGGATAAATCTGTTTAATTTTTATAGAATGGAGCATCACACTTCCATATACCTTTAGGCATTTAGCAGGCTGAATTTGATGATGATGATGGTGCTGGTGGTGGTAGAATTTTTTTTTTTTGCTTTTTTTTGCTTTGATGGAATCACTGATTGTTTAAGGGATAAATTCTATAAGTGCACAAAAGCCTTGAGTAAAAAGAGGTTTGGGAGATTAAAGAGGAACTAAAAATGGTATCTGCTAGTGTTAGTTCAGGGTTTAAATAAACTAAAGCAGGATGGCAATGTATTGCAGCAAAAAGAGCTTTGAGCCTGGAGTGGGAGGCCCTGGGTTCTTTACCAGGTAAGTGGCAGTGAATCTCTCTGAATCTCAGGTGCTTCAGGTTCTCCTGAAAAACAAAGGGGCTAGACTAGATCACTTTTAAGTACTATCCAGCTGTAGATCTCTGAAGCGTCCATAGACTTGGATCTGGAAAGGCCACCTCCTCTGTTTTCAAGATTTGTTTGTTTTTTAGTCCAACTACTTTGTCTTAGAGATGAGGAAACAGGTAGTCCAAGGTCACACCAGGCATCTATGTCAGAGAGAAATTGAACCAAGGTCTTCTGACTGAAAAACCAGTGATTTTTCCACTGCAACAAGTCCTTTTCCCTCTGTCAGGATATAGTTAGAGCAATGAAAGACAATGACCAAGAAACAGTTGGCTCAATCTCAGTCACAGGTTGCATATATTTTATAACTTTTACATACTTTATAGGGTTGTTGCAAACAGCAAATGAGACAACATATTGTAATTTGTGAACTTTAAACTTGTATCTAAATGGCAGCTGCTCTTTTTACTAGTGCAAGTAGCCCAGCTACTGTCAATCAACCTTGTATGATGGAAGGAAAGAAGGATGAGAGGCCCCAGTGGTTTCTGTTTTCTGGCATGCAACAAACTCCTTCACCTTTCCCACAAGCCTCTTCTCTACTGCCCTCCTCATTCTCTCTCTTTTCCCCTTCTCCTCCCTCCCTCTCTCCTAGGAAGGCTGATTTCCTTGTTTTCATTCTAGCTTGAAGTGACATCTCCTGACAGGATAAGATTTATAGTCTGAAGAGGGGTGGGGGCCACGGTGATTAGAATAGTGTTGCATACTCCATGCTGCTCCTCATTATGTTTTCCCCTGGAAGGATTGAATTGTGCACCTGCATCTTAGAGAACTTTTCAACTTCTCAATTGCTTTTTCCTCATGAATAGGCACAAATTGCTTGTTTGCTTGCTTAGACCAACAAAACTTCTTTTATTTGGATGATTCTGCTTCATGTCTGGCTTCTGCAGATGAAGGATGGAGACCAGAGTTGGGGATGAGATGAAGTTACAGGTAGCAGTTTCATAAACATGAAAGAGAGAGACTTTGCATCAGTTTGAGCAGGACGTCATTCTCAATGTGAGATTCCCTCTGTTTTAGGTGGATAATAAAAGGCTGCTGGGGTATTTCCCTGCTGAAAGCAAGACTCCGGATTGCAATGAAAGGAGGGGTTGGGGTGGGGGATGGGGGAGCTGAAGAGGGTTAGCTATGAAGGTCAACTTCTCTCCCAACTAGTCCCTAAAAAGCAGAGAAAAGGAGATGAATGAAGTGACTGACTAAGAACTTCAGTAGAGAGGGTGGGAGTTTTTGTAGTTTTCTGTCTTACTGTATCCTTCAGGAAAGGAATATCTTCCCATCTCTTAATGGTGTGATAGCTTTCAAACGCATTGTTGTCTGAGCTGTTGATTAAACAAAATGGGGCCTGATTGTAGCAGGGTGGCTAAATGTGGGCAGGAGTAGCTATTGCAAGCAGCTCACTAAGAAGTCATTTATCAAAGTTTTATCTGATTTCCAAGGCATCGGATTTATCAGTCACAGTTTATAAATGGCATGCCATTGGAATCAAGCAGGAGCTCTACTATTTTTTTTTTTTTTTTTTTGCCCAAATGCTTCTGGAGAGTACTTTAGGTGCTGGGCAATGTGGGCATGGGTCCTTGTGTCAGAGGATTCATTTAGCTGGATTAATAAAAAAAAAAAATCACCGCTCTTTTGATTAGCAAAAAGCTATTGCTTTAATAGTCAGTAAGGTTCCCAGAATATATGGAATGGGAATCTCAGATCTCCCTGAAACATGTTGGGATGTCCCTGAAATATGCTCCAGTCTTGGGGCAGGAAGAGTGCATCCTGTGTTCTTAGGAGTCACACCCCTAGTTTTATCTCCTGTTCATTCTTGAAATGCAAGCTGTTCCTTAAACAGGTAATAGTCAGTGTTAAAATCTGCATAGATCTGTGAGGAGAGGAGGCTTGACCCTTGATTTTGTGGAAAGAACACTGGACATGAAGTCATAGCTTCTAATCCTAGTTCCTATATTTACCTAGCTATGTGACCCACTCAGTTTCCTTATTTCTAAGGTGGGGCAGGGATGGTGGTGGAAGGGTACAGGATGGAAAAAAATGGAGAAAATTATATAATAACTTTATTATATATTTAAAATGAATAGCGAGTTGTACATAATAGATTTGCAGTTTTATATGCAGTCATCTATTTTTATTCCACTATATTATGGAAATGCTTGTTTTAGTTCTTAAGTTCAGAATAAAATAAATACTTTTTAAAAATGAGGATAATAAAAATGGCTAACATTCATATAGTGCATTAAGATACAATGTTCAATTATGTCATTTGAGCTTTAGGAAGTAGATATTATCATTATCCCACATTTTATAGATGACAAAATTGAGGCTGAGAGAAGTTTGGTGACTTACCCAGGATCACACAGTGATTAATTGTCTAAGAAGGAATTTGAACTCACATCCCCCTGACTTGATGTTCACTGCTCTTTTCACTGCTCTATACTCCGTGTACTGCCTTTCTTCCAGGCTGTCTGTGAAGGATATGCCCTCAGTAGTGTAAACCATAAAACACTATATGAATGTAAGCTATGATTATTGTGGACAAAAGCTGAATGTGGCCAGTTCAGGATATAAACTTGAGAGTCTTAAATGAACTGATGGCTGTCATTGTAGAAATAACTGGCTGTTGTTATCAATATCACATGATGATTTGCAGGGATATCCCCAAACCCTTACAAAGGAAAGAACAGTTTTAAGAGGGAAGAGAGGAAGATGATTCTGGTTATACAGGAGTTGGTAGTCTAACAACCACATGTGGAAAAATAATGGAACAAATTACTAATCTGTAGCTATTTGGAGGAGAATAAATCATATGTAAGATATGGCCATGACATTCTGGTAATCCCAAAGGTTCGTATCTGAATCTCCTTCCCAGTCCTACCCCTCAAAGTCCCTCAACATCACTCCCACCCCCATCATCACTTCTCCTTTGCCACAGTCTCAGAGGATTGGTCCCTCCTGCCAAGGCCAATGCTTCTACTCTTTCTCTCAAGCTTTGATTCTCTCTGGTCTCCTCTAGGAGCTTGTCCCTTTGGTGGCCTCTTGTCTCTTTTCAATGTTCGGTGTCTCTTTAGTGGCTTGGTTCTTCCATAGAACATTCCCACATCTCTTTCATCAGTAAAAATTCCTTTATTTCACTCTACCATCATTTCAAATTATAAACCTATATTAGCCTTAAAGTATTCTACATGCAATGGCCTCCATTTCTTCTCTTATTTACTTCTCACATATTACTTTTGTAATCTGACTCCTAACCAAGTCACTCATTTAAAACCGTACTCTCCACATATACTTTGTTCTCTTAATCACTAAATCTAATGGCCAAACTATTACTAACTATATTTTTAAAAATCCAAATCACTAATTAGAAAAATATAAAGTAAAATAATTCTGAGATTCTACTTCATGTCCACCAGATTCACAAAGTTTTGAAAAAAAAAAACCAAAAAAATAAAAAATATCAGAGGGGCTATGGGAAAACAATATTAATAGAGCTATGAATTTATTGAGATATAGGGTACCATAAAATGATGAGTTATAGGGTTTAGGGGTGCTCAAGACCCCAAAATACCAACATGCTGGGTTCTGCTGAATGAATTCGACTCAAGGTCTTCTCTCAGCCAAAGAAAAGCAAAGTATATTAAAGATTCACCATAATGGGTAGACTCTTAAGGAGCCTCGGGATCTGTGATGCTTGTGCAAACCTGAATCATCTGACACAGTAAGTCTGTGCTAGATAATTTTCTAATCCCTTTATGGAGACAAGATGGGTCTTATATACAAAAAGGCCCCCTGAAACTCTCCTTGAGGTACATGCTCTGGGAACCTCCCTTGGACTCTTGATTAAATTGTCTCATTTGATAAGGCATTTGCATGAGGCAATAAGCCTTACATTGTGGCCGGGCCCAGATCTCTAGCCTAGTTACTAACTGTTAACTACTAGCCTAGTTACTAGCCCAGCTGTCCATTGTTCATCTACTTCCCACCCTTGAACGTATCAAAATATCAATACACCCTAGAAATGGCCTTGCCCACCATTGTCTGTAGCCTCCAGTACCTCCCACCCTTAATCACTCATTGACCTCATTAACTCCTCCTGAAGACCCTCCCCAAACTCCTCCTCTAGACCACCCCTAGATTCCTCCCACAACCTTCTGTATATAAGACCCCATCTCATACCATGTGGTATGAGAGCTCCATGGAAGAGTGAGAGCACCATAGAATGACCTAGCATAGACTTATTCTGTGTCTAATGCAGGTGAACTTTTAATAAGTTTTACTTTTCTTTGGCTGAGAAGACTTGAGTCGAGTTCGTTCAGCAGGACCTGGTGTGTTGGTATTTTGGGGTCTCCAGAGCAACCCTAACCCTCTTAGTGGGTAACCTCTTCAGGAGGAATCTAGGGGTGGTCTAGAGGAAGAGTTTGGGGAGGCTCTTCAGTCAATTGAGGTCAGACTCCAGGAGGGAGAGATTAAGGGTGGTAAGTAGTTGGAGTCTACCTGGAGATGACAAAGGAAGGCTAGGCTAGTTAAAGGGTATCAGGTTTGGGCATAGATATTTTGGGAGGATCATGGGTGGGAAGTAGCCATACAATGGAGGGCTAGACTAGTAACAGTTTGGACCTAGCTATAATGAAAGGCTTATAGCCTCAGGCAAATGCCTCATCAAATGAGAAGATTCAAGGAGAGTTCGAGGGGGTTCCCAGAGCCAGTACCTCATCAAATTGATCCAATCATTCTGGAAAGCAATTTGGAGCCATGACCAATAAGTTACTAAATCGTGCATATCTTTTGACATGGTGACAGCAATCTCTCAATAGTTATTAAGTGCCTACTGTGTGCCAGGCACTGTACTAAATTCTGGGAATATAAGAAGAGACAAAATGTAATCCCTGCCCTCAAGGGGCTTACGATCTAATGGGTGAGACAACATACATACAAACATATACAAAGCAAGCTATATATAGGACAAATAGGAGATAATTAACAGAAGGAAGGCACTGGAATTAAGAGGAGTTAAGGAAGACTCCAGTAAAAGGTGAGATTTTAGCTGGGACTTAAAGGAAGCCAGGGAAGCCAGAAGCTGCAGCTCGAGGAAGAATGCTTCAGGCATGAGAAAACAGAAAATGCCCAGAGGCAAAAAGATGGAGTGTCTTATTCATGGAACATCCAGGGGGCCAGTGTCACTGGACTGAAAAGTATTGAGTGGGGCACACTTGCTCTCTGCACCCTCTGTGAAGACTCCTTGAGAAGGGGGAGAAACTGTCTGGAAACCAGAGACAGATTTTTGTAAGACTGGACAGACCTGAATCTTGGGTTTCCTAAGAAATTACACAATTTAGGATCCTTCCCCCTTCTCTTGCTGTCAATCAGACTTAAGCCCTTCAGGAATTTTAGGCATCTCTTAGCCCCTCCCCCTTCACCAAATAAGGACATGAACAATACCCTGATTTCCCGTTACACCTCCCAACCAATAGGGATAGTGGTGGGCTTCTTTGTTATTCACCATTTTGGAGCCCGCCTCCCAGCCAATGGGAGAAGGGACAGCCAGAGTTGGGGGAAAGGGGACTTGACTGCATTAGGGTATAAATTCTTGTTCTGTCTTTAGTAATATGCCTCCTCTTCCTGATCTGCCATGGAGAGGACTGCCTTCTTTCCATGGCGGCAAGAGAATAAAAACTTCCTGTTCCTTCCTCAAGATACCTCTGACTTTTAGTTTTTCTGGGCAGGGGATTTTTGGGGTCCCCATATCCCACACAGTATGTATTGAGGAATACTAAATAAGAAGACTGGAAAAATAGGAGGGGACTAGGCTATGAAAGGCTTTGAATACCAAATGGTGTTTTGTATTGATCTTGGTATCACTAGTAGGTCTATATACCAAAGGGATCAATGAAAGAAGAAATGGTCCTAAATGTACAAAAAATATGTATAATTGCCCTTTTTGTGGTAGCAGAAAGCTAGAAGCTAAAGGAGTACCCAACAATACGGTAATGTAAGAAACAACGAAGGACTGCTCTAAAAGAAGTCTAGGAAGAGTTGTATAAATTGAGGTAAAGTAAAGTAAACAGAGTTAGGGGAACAGCTCATACTATGAGAACATCATAAAAATGAACAATTTTGAAAGATTTAAGAACTCTGAATAACAAAATGAACTAAAATTCCAGAAAACCAATAAAGAATGTAACTTATTCCCTGACAGCAATGATGAACTATAGGTAGAATAATATGTGTTTTTGGACATAATTGATGTGGGAATTTGTTTTGTTTGACTATGAATATTTGTTACAAGGGGTTTTTCCCTCTAGCAAGTGGGTAGAGGCAGAAGGGAGAGAAAACAAATGCTTGTTAGTTAAAAATTTTTTTTTAATGACATGACTTCTCAGACCTTATCCTTCTAAACTCCTCTATAATGCTGGAGTCTGTTAACCACACATACTGCTGGATGTTTTCTTCTCCCTGGATTTTCGTGACACTGTTGTCTCTCCTGACTCCTCTTTTCATCATATATGTCTGCCCTTCCCCCTCCCCTCCCCAAGCATATGTTCTCTCTTGGATCTTCTACTCTTCTCTCTCTCTATGCAAGCTTCTATGGGTTCAATTAGCATCTCCAAAATCTTTATATGCAGCCCCCATCTGTCTCTTGGGTTCAGTCCCCACAACCGGCTGAACATCTATACCTGTGTGCCCAGAAACATATCAAACTCAACATGTCCAAAATGGAACTGATTTTCTTCCCTCTTCTTCCCATCTCACTTCTGGACTTCCCTATTACTAGTCATCTCCATACTTCTAGTCATAGCAGCCTCCCTTTCCTCATATTTAATCAATTACCAAGTCTTATAGATTCTATCCCCACAACAACTGTCCCGCCCATCCTCTTCCCTTTATTTATATTCCCTGTGAAGTTTGGATTCAAAGGACCACACGTGAGGATCTAGGATGCCACACGTGGCTCCAGGCCACAGGTTCTTTACTCTTGCCTGAAGGACTAGAGCTTTTCAGAAATGGAGTGGGCTATTTTAGAAAGCAGTGAGATTCTCTCCCCATCACAGGGTATTACTGTTTAAGTAAGGGTTAGAACCTCTCATCAGGGGTTGATAACCTTTTTCTATGAGGGGGACCTTTTTGGCAGACTGGTAAAGCCTATGGAGACCTCAGAATAATACTTTTAGATACATAAAATAAAATACATAGGACTTTAAAGAAAACCAACTTTATTAAATACAGTTATTAAAATAAAATTTTAAAAGTTCAAGCTGACTCCAGGTTATGAATGCCTGGCCTAAATGATCTCTGAAATCCCTTCTAGTCCTGAGATTCTAGGATTCTGTGACATTTAATACAATAAAACTTCATTAATTTTAGTCCTGCTAATTCAGAATTTTTAAAAATCTCACTAAGGCTGGGGTTACCTTTACGGTATGTATAAAGAAAGGGTTTGCTATACAAGTAGTATATAAAGGAGATTTTAGGGGGATAGTTTATCCTACTTAAGGGAAGCCTTTTTAACAGCATCCATTTGCATACAAACAATGTACTGATACAAATCAGTCTTTTCTATTCATTAAAGTAAGACCAGTAGGGTTTCCACTTGACAACACTTTATTAACTGTTTAAGTTGCTCTACTTACTTGAAGGTAATAAAACTCTATTTCCTTAAAAATATTCTTTCAGATTGACTTTCCCTTAAATTAGCCTGAACTGGTGAGGGAGGCTTGGCTGAATTTGTATCTATGTCCCTGATGCAGGAAATTCTTTGGAAAAAGTAGCAGACTCCTTAGAAAAGAAGAATTGAATTGGGGGTATCAATAAATAAATTAGGGAAATAATTAATCAACAACACAATTAAGTTTAATAAAGACATGCAAAGGTAGTTCACCTGGGAGGTAGCTTAGGGCAATGGAAACACAAGATGTTGTATGTAGGTTTGGGATCCTGTCTCCCATGCTTCCACCTGACTACCATGCTTGAGCAAGTTAGTAAACCTCCCTGGGCCTCAGTTTATGTGTGAAATGAGGTAGTTGGACTGGATTTCTCTGAGATTCCTTCCAGTTCTAGAAATAGTATCCTATGATTTACAGTTGGATAATATGAGGGGGCGGGGGGAGAAAGTTGGAAAGGTGAAAGGGAAAAGGGCAATGAGCCCAAATCCAGAGCTTCACGAATTTGAACCCTCTCTTATGACAAAGAAAAAGAGCTCAACAAATAACCAGTGACAACTTTGACTGACAATCCATAAAACATGTTATACCTGTAAACACCCCTTCCCCCAACCAGGCTGAGAGAAAACAGATGTTTCCTTATTTTTTCTCCTGCATCCAAATTGGTTATTACAATTAATCAAAATTTAATTTTCATTGAGTGTTCTTTTCACTTGCATTATTGTAGTCATTGCGTATCCTGTTCTTCCAGTTCTTCGTATTTCATATTGTGTAAGTTAATCATTTCATTTTTTCCCTATTTGTTGTCACTATACAATAGTATTTCATTATATTCATATAAAACAGTTTGTTATGTCATGTTCCTATCAGTGGATACTATCTCAATTTCTAGATCTTTTATATTTTAAAAAGTGTTATTTTAAATATGTTGGCAAATTTTCTGCCTTTTTTCAGTCTTTGATATCCTTTGCCATCTACTAAAGAGTGGCATCACTGGGTCGAAAGGTATGAACATTTTAGGCAGCGTTCTCACATTCCTCCAAATCGTTTCCCAGAATGATTGCACGATTGACATCTCCATCAACTGTGTCTTAATATGCTTATCTTCCCTTAATCCCTACCATATTTATTGTTTCCACATTTTATAACCTGATAAAAGCTCAGAATTTTAAAAAATTGCATTTCTTTTACTGTATCATTTCCTTTGACCATTCTTCATAAGGAAATGCTTTTTAAGTATTATACATGTGTGCATATTCCATATATATTTTGAATAAAAGATTTTTACAAATGACATATGATGCCAAAAATTTTCCTACTTGACAATTTCTCCTTTTATACCACCTTCATTGATTTTGTACATAAACTTTTTAATTTTGTGCAATCAAAATGGCATATTTTTTGTCTTTTCTGATTACCTCATTCCGTTGATTGACTAAGAATGTTTTTTTCCCCTGGAAATCCTTCTGAAATTGTCTCATGTTTTAGATTACTATGGTCATTTACTATAATGTCACTATTACTTAACCTAGTTGACTGACCCACTACTTTATTTCTTAGCCAGTACCAAATAGTTTTGATGATTGCTGCTTTATAATACAGTTTTAGATCTTGTATGGCTGGGCCTCCTTCCTTTGCATTTTTTTACATTAATTCCATTGATGTTCTTGACCTTTTGTTCTTGCAGATGAATTTAATTATTATTATTTTTTTACCTCTATAAAATATTTTTGGTACTTGATTGGTATGGCACTGAATAAGTAGATTAATTTAGGTAGAATCGCTTGGCCTACATATGAGCAACTGATATTTTTCAGTTATTTAGATCTGACTTTATTTGTGTGAAAAGTATTTTATAATTGTGTTCATATAGTTCCTGGGTTTGTCTTGGCAGGTTGACTCCCAAATATTTTAAACTGTCTAAAGTTATTTTAAATGGAATTTCTCTTTCTCTTGCTGTTGGACTTTGTTAGTAATATATAGAAATGCTGATGATTTATGTGGGTTTATTTTGTATCCTGCAACTTTGCTAAAGTTAATTATTTCAAGTAGTTTTTTAGTTGATTCTCTAGGATTTTCTAAATATAACACATACCATCTGCAAAGAGTGATAGTTTTGTTTCCTCATTGCCTATTCTAATTCCTTTAATTTCTTTTTCTCCTATTATTGCTATAGCTACCATTTCTAATATAATATTAAATAATAGAGGTGATAATGAGTGTCCTTGCTTCACCCCTGATTGCATTAGGAAGTCTTCTAGCATATCCCCATTGCAGAGAATGCTTGCTAATAGTTTTAGACAAATATTACTTATCATTTTAAGGTAAGCCCTATTTATTCTTATACTCTCTAGTGAATGAGTGCTATATTTTGTCAAAGATGTTTTCTGCCTCTATTGAGGTAATCATATGATTTCTATTGATTTTTATTGATATGGTCAATTATGCTGATAATTTTCCTAATATTGAACCAGTCCTACATTCTTGGTATGAATCCCACCTCATCATAGAGTATGATCCTTGTGAGGTATTAGTGTAATCTCTTTGCTAGTATTTTATTTAAAAATTTTACATCAATATTCATTAGAGGAATAGGTCTGTAATTTTCTTTCTCTGTTTTGGCTCTTCACTGTCTGGGTATCAGCACCATATTTTTGTCATAAAAGGAATTTGTTAAAGCTCCTTCTTTGCCTATTTTTCCATATAGTTTATATAGTATTGGGAATAATTATTCTTTAAATGTTTGGTAGAAGTCACTTGTGAATCCCTCTGGTCCTGGGGATTTTTTCTTAGAAAGTTTATTGATTGCTTGTTCAATTTCTTTTTATAAGATGGAGTTATTTAAGTATTTTATTTCTCGTATTAATCTGGTAATTTATATTTTTATAGATATCTGTCCAAGTCTTTTATACTGTCAAATGTATTGGCATATAGTTGGGTAAAATAACTCCTAACAATTGTCTTGATTTCCTCTTCATTGGTGGTGAATTTTTTCCTTTCATTTTTGATACTAGTAATTTGGTTTTCTTCTTTCCTTTTTCAAAGTCAAATTAACCAATGGTTTATCTATTTCTTTTATCATAAAACCTGCTTCTAGTTTTATTTATTTGTTCAATGGTTTTCTTACTTTCAATTTTGTTAATCTCTCCTTTGATTTTCAGGATTTCCAATTTGGTGTTTAATTCGGGATTTTTAATTTGTTCTTTTTCTAGATTTTTAGTTGCATGCCCACTTCATTGATTTGCTTTTTCTCTGTTTTATTGATGTAAGTAATTAAAGATGTACATTTTCCCTTAAGTACTGCTTTGGCTGCATCCCATAAATATGTCTCTTTGTCATCTTCTTTAATGAAATTTTCGATTGTTTCTATGATTTGTTCTTTAGCCCGCTTGTTTTTTAGGGTTAGATTATTTAATTTCCAATTAATATTTAATTTCTCCATTGTCTATAACTGAATGTAATTGTTATCACATTAGTATCTATAAAGAATGTGTTTACTATTTTTGCTTTTCCATATTTGGCTGTGAGATTTTTATGTCCTAATATATGGTCATTTTTTGTGTAGATACCATATCTACTGAGAAAGAGGTATATTCTTTTCCATTTCCACTTGATTTTCTCCAGAGATCTATCATATTTAACTTTTCCAGAATTTTATTCATCTAACTTCTTTCTTGTTTATTTTTTAGATAGATTTATACAGTTCTAAGAGGAGAAAGTTGAGGTTCTCTACTAGTATAGATTTATTATCTATTTCCTTCAGTAATTCATTCAACTTTTCTTTTAAAAATTTAGATGCTAATTTATATGACTTCGTTGTCATTGTCATTGTACCTTTCAACAAGATAGTTTCCTTTATTTCTTTTTTAAATTATTTTTTAGTTTCCTTTTTTCCTATTCTATATTTTATTTATATATTTTCTTAAATCTCTATAATTAGCTCTATTTTTGCTTCTGCTTTATCTGAGATCATGATTACTACCCATGTTTTCTTTGCTTCATATGAAGCATTGAAGATTCTGTTCCAGCCCCTTACCTTTACCCTGTGTGTATCTGTCTATTGCAAATGTGCTTCTTGTAAACATTGTGTCTAGGATTCTGGCTTTTAATCCATTCTGCTATTCACTTTTGTTTTATGGGTGAGTTCATCTCATTCACATTTATAGTTATCATACATAACTAGCTATGTATTTACCTCTATGCTATTTTCACTTGTTTATCCCTTTCTCTCTCTTAGCTATCACCCTTTTGCTCCTCACAAGTATTTTACTTCTGATCACTGCCTTTCCCAGTATACCTTCCCTTTTATTATCCCCATTCTTTTTTGCTTCCTTAAAGGGTAAGATAGATTTTTATATCCAACTGAATGTGTATATTATTCCTTCTTTGAGCCTATTTTGATGTGAGTAGGTTTAAGCTTTGCTTGCTACTCCCCATCTTCCCCTTCATTATAATAACTCCATCATGCCTCTTTTATGTGGGATAATTGACCCCATTTAATCTTCCCCCGCTTCTTCCTTCCAGTGTAATTTTCCTTCTCACTCCTTTATTTTGATTTTGGGATATAATCCCATCAAAATCACTTTATATACACACTCTATGTTTAGATATACTCCTTCTAATTGCTCTTATAGCTCTTATAATGAAGTTGTTAGGAGTTACAAATACTATCTTGCCATATAAAAATATAAACAGTTTAACCTTATTGAATTTCTTACATTTTCTCTTTCTTGTTTCACCTTTTCATGTTTCTCTTCAATCTTGTATTTGTAGGTCAGGTTTCTTTTTTAAGTTCTGGTCTTTTAAACAGAAATACTTGAAAGCCCTCTATTTCATTAAATATCCACTTTTCTGCATGAAAGATTATATTCAATTTTTCTGGGTAGGTGATTCTTGGTTGTAATCTAACTCCTTTGCTTTCCAGTCTATTATATTGCAGACCCTCTGGTTCTTTAATGCCAAATCCTGTGTGATCCTGACTGCTTCTCCATGATACTTGAATTATTTCTTTTTGCCTGCTTATAATACTTTCTCCTTGTTCTGTGAGCTCTGTAATTTGGCTATGGTGTTCCTGAGAGTTTTCATTTTGGCATCTCTTTCAGTTGACCATCAGTGAATTCTTTCAATTTCTCTTTTGCCCTCTGGTTCTAATATATCAGGGCAGTTTGATAATTTCTTGAAAGATGTTGTACAGGCATGGCATTCAAGTAGTCCAATAACTCTTATAGTATCTCTTCTGTATCTATTTTTTAGGTCAGTTGTTTTCTAATGAGAAATTTTACATTTTTTTCTATTTTGTTTTACTTTTTTATTTTGTTTTATCATGTCTTGATGTCTCATAGAATTATTACTTTCCACTTTTTCAATTCTAATTTTTAAGGAATTATTTCTTCAGTGAGCACTGTGAGTACTTCCTTTTCTGTTTGGTCAGTTCTAATTTTTAGGGCATTCTTTAACTTGGTAAATTTTTGTATGTCTTTTCCCCATGCTATTGACTCTTTTTTTCATGGTTCTCTTGCATTACTCGCATTTCTTTCCCCAGTTTTTCTTCTACTTCTCTAATTTGCTTTAAAAAAACAAAAAACAAAAAACAAACTTAAAAAAAAACTCTCCCAGGAATTCTTTTTGGGCCTGAGACAAAACCGCATTTTTCTTTGAGGCTTCATATGTAGCCATTTTGACACTATTATCCTCTTCTAAGTTTATGCCCTGATCTTCCCTACCACTATAGTAATTTTCTATAGTCAAGTTCTTTTTTTGGGTTTTGTTCTTTTGATTGTTTTTTTTCCTGCCTTTTTGAGGTGTTTTTATGTTAGAGTTGGGTTCTGGTCCTTTACTGTCCCAAGCTTTTTGTATTGGGATTCTGAGTCATACTGCTGGCTTTCACTGGCCTTCAGGGCTTAGCTACTTGCTTCCCTTGGAAGGTAGACTTTATTTCTGGCTTGTGCTTGGGATGGGGGGTAGGGGGAGCTCCCTATGGACCTCCTCTGGGTGTAGAGTTTATCTGCTGGCCTATTCTAGAGGTGGGACCCTGCTTCTGGGTTCTTATAGAAACTGGGTCTCTCTCTGCTGGTAGACTCCAGGGGTGGTGTCTTATTATTGGTGAGCACAAGGGCAGGGCTTTGCTATTGCTCAGCAATGGATCCAAGGCCTTGCTGGTGGCTTGTGCTGGGGATGGGATCTCTGGGGTAGGGTATTGCTGAGCTGCCCAGACTGCTCACTTGCCTAGGGAGTGGGGGTCTCACTGGTGGATTGCAGCAGGCTTGGAGCCCTGCTTCAGGCCCCCTGCTGTGAAGTTTATTGCAGCTGCTGCTATTATACCTTGCTCCCCTCCTACCCCAATAAGACAAACCTTTCCTGCCAGGCTGGTAAGTTGCTTTCCTCCTCCTAGACCAATTCTGAGGTTTGGAGGGGAATCTGGGAGGACTTCAGAGGGTTCCCTTCCTTGCTCCACTGTCTTAGTACCATAAGTCCTTTGGTTAATTTTCTATTGAATTTATCCCTCTATGAGGTAGGAAAATTAAAATATACAACTGTCATTGTTTTGCTATCAATTTCATTTTTTAATTCACCTAGTTATTCTTTTAAGAACTTATTAATTTTGGTGCAAACATATTTAATAATATTATTTTACATCTTTTTTGGTGCCTTTATTCATAATTTAGTTTCCATGTGTATGGTTCTTGATAGTATCTATTTTATTGCTACTTTACCTGATATAATAACAGCTTTTACTTTTTAGATTTGCCTCAAGCATAATGGATTATGTTTCATCCCCTCATTTTTATTCTATAAGAAAGCAGTTTGTTTTGTCTTTTTAAAATAATTCCTTCCTTCTTTTTTTCTTCCTTCCTTCCTTCCTTTCTTCCTCCTTCCTTCCTCCCTAATCTTCCTCATAATGTCCTATTCCTACTCTACCACAGCCCCAAAATCAGGAGAGAAAAATAAAAAATGTCTTAACTATATCTTCTCTTGAATCCTGATAGTCCTTTTCTCAGACCCCCTAGTTTGCCTCTTCTTTTTCTCTCCCAGTGTGGAATTCCTCTGTACTCTCCTACCACCAAAAATAATAATAATCAGTGAGAGAATATCTTTTCATATCTCTAAAATGTTAATTCTCTTTTTCCCTCCCTCATACTTATTACAACCCCCTTCCCCCATACCATTACATCTTCTGCTTTTTTTAAAAGATCATTTTATCCATAGATGCTCTCCCTTTGTTCTCTCAATGTTTCTCAGACAGTGAAAGGTTTCTTTTAAAAGAGAACATTAAAATAGAAAAACTCTTATTCACATATTTGCCTAACTCTATACACAATAAATATTAATTTCATTTACTAGTCTTTTAGTATTATCTGAAACTCTTCTTTCTTCTGTTTAATGTTTGCATATTAAATGTCCTATTTACTTCTGTTTTTTTGCTAGCTCCCCAAATTTTATTATTTTTAATTAAAAACAATTTCATAGGATATTTATTTTGGGGTTCAAACTGATCTTGTTTGCTTCTTGGAATATCTGTTCAATTTTTCCTTTGATTCTTTATTAGGGCAAGGCATATGAGATGATGATGAGGATTATAAAAATATAGCTAGCATTTATATGGTACCTACTATATTTGAGGCCCTGTGCTAAATGCTTTATAAATATTATTTCTTTTGATCCTTACAACAACCCTGGGAGAGAGATGTGGATAAGGTGGATACCTGTGGGCTAGGTGCACTGAAGGACCCAGCAAACAGAGGTTAAGTGACTTGTCCAAGGTCACACAGCTGCTAAATGTCTGGGGCTGGACTTGAACTGAGTTCTTTCTGACTCCAGTTTCAGGACTTTATCCACTATGCTACCTAACTTCCATGATATTATGATTGTTTTTCCTTGTAATGTAAAAATGGTTTTTTATCTTTTCTCCATGTAATTTTTGTTGTAGTCTTGATTGAATATGATGTTTCTTTGTGAGTTAGACTTCTGTTTTCTTTTTGTTGGTATTTTTCACATTCTCTCAACCTATATTTTGCTATCTGCTTCTAATTTTTCTAAGCAATTTTTCTGTAGGATTTCCTGAAGTATGGCTTTCAGGTTTGTTTTTCATTTTATTCTTCTGGACTATCTGTAACATATTATCTGTTCACATTTTATCTTTAAAGTCAGTGTTTTTGTTCTTCCATTCTTATTATCATATAATTTGGTTCAATTAATTTTCTTTCTATCTCTGTCATTCCCTTCTAGGAAAGGACTGTTTTGGAAAGCATCTTTGTCCCTTTCTCAAATTTTTTTTTCTCTTATACTACATCTCACTGGTCAGATTGGCTAAGATGACAAAACAGGAAAATGACAAATGCTGGAGAGGATGTGGAAAAATTGGAACACTAATGCATTGTTGGTGGAGTTATGAACTGATTCAACCATTCTGGAGAGCAATCTGGAACTATGCCCAAAGGGCTATAAATAATTGCATATACTTTGGCCCAGTATTACCCCTTCTAGGGTTTTATCCCAAAGAGATCATAGAAGTGGGAGGAAGACCCATATGTACAAAAATATTTATAGCAGCTCTTTTTGTGGTGGCAAAGAACTAGAAATTAAGAGGATGCCCGTCAATTGGGGAATGGCTAAATAAGTTGTGGTATATGAATGTAATGGAATATTATTGTGCTATAAGAAATGAGGAGCATATTTACCTGGAGAGATTTATACAAACTGATGCTCAGTGAGAAGGGCAGAACCAGGAGAAATCTGTACACAATTATAGACACAACATATGTATAACTACCGACTTTGATAGACTGGACTCTTCTCATTAATGCAAGGTTATAAGACAACTACAAAAGACTCATGATGGAAAAAAGAGATGTCTATGTTCAGAGAAAGAACTAGAGAGAACAGAATTAGAATGCAGTTTGAAGCAAACTATTTGCTCTCTCTCTTTTTCTTGGTTGTTTTTATTTTCTCTTTCCCATTGTTGATTCCATTGGTTACCATCCTTCTTTACAACCTGTCTAATGTGAAAGTATTTGCAGATCCTATTCTTGATTGCATGCCAACATGGGGGACGGGGGTGGAGGAGGAGAGGGAAGGGGAGAAAATTTGAAACTCAAGGGAATGTGGAACTGAATCTTGTAAACTAAAAGTAAACAAACAATTTTTTTAAATTAAAAAAAATTTTCTCTCTTGTTAGGCTTATTGACTTTATACTTGAGAATTCTAATATCTATTTTAAAATTTTCTATTCTTAATTCTTTAATTGCTCCTTTGAATCATTCTAGAATCTCTTGGAAATGCTCCATCATGACTTTTGGATACCTTGTTGAATATATTACAGTATATGCACCCTCCTTAGTGAATAATTTTCCTACAATTAGAAGTACTACATTTTTCTTAAGTTTGCTTTCTTTTTCTTCCTTTGTGAGATTTTATTCATCTTTCTCAGTCTCTCTGACATGGTGTCCATGGTGTCTTTCATGGGCATGAGTGGATTGAATGAGTCAAATGTTGCCATGAAAAGGATAGAAAATATTAGGAGAGAGTAAAAAGTTTGCTTTGCAGTTGTGAGGACCCAGTTCAGATTAGATAACTGCAATTCTTAATGGACCAGTTATGTGACTACTGTGTATTTATTGATTGGTTATATTATGTTCCTATTGTGTATGTTTTATTCTGAAATGGTTATAGAATATTTCTAGCAGATAATTCCTCATTCTTGATATTCTGGTTTTAGATGTTTCATGTATGAGGGGGGAGAGGAGATATTCAGGAGTGATAGTAGAACATTCCTCCATCATAGTTTTATTACAATTCTATTGTGTTTATAGATGCGTGTGTGTGTATGTATGTAAGTGTGCTTTTTTAGACTGTAGTTTATTATTAATTATCCATTCAAACTCAGAGAATTTGGGCCTGCCCCCAATATCTAAGGTAAGGTTTTCCTTTATTGACAACTGAGAATACTTCATTTAATAAACAACAAACAAACAAACAACCAGAAAAGACATTCAAATGGAAAAAAAAAGTTGAATTAAACTTGGCTATATTCAGGCTTACTCAGAGAAGACCAGGCTTACATTCACTTTAGCCAGCAGTCTGTCATGGTCTCTAAATTGCAGAACCTTTTTTTTTTTGGCAAACTGTTCTTTGTTGCCCAGATTAAATTATAAATAGTTTATTAAAATCTGAAAATCAGCCAGCAATCTTTTGAAAAGAGATACAGCATCTGTAAGAGATTTCAAAGGTAAATCTCACTGTCTGGGGGAATGCCTTCTGAATGGTTATTTCTCTTATTGCCAGGCTGAATGTAAAGGCATTACTCAGTTTAATAAATCCTGTTGTATCACTCAGTCTGTGTAAGCTGATATAAATATCTCCAGTTATGTCATATTACCACCTTTGTACAGCTAGTGTTGGGCCTTGATGACTGGAGCCTGATAAATGCAAAACCTCATTTGGTTTGTGAGTGATTGAGCGCTAACACTGTTTAGATTCCTTAATATACTTGTATTAGCATGAATAAGTAATGAGCATGCCAGGCTTTTTTGAATATTTGATTGTATCTTTGTAATGGATTTGTGTCTCTCTCTTTGTGCTAATGTCATTGTAACTTTGTTGGTGTCATAACTCCAAACCTGGGCAATTGATCTTTATCAGCCCATCTTAAGTCAATTACCCTCTCCTTGCCAAATTACAGCCTCCTTCCTGCAGCTTCCCTTTACTAAGCCTCTCTGCTCATTGCCTTTGGGCAAAGAGGTGTTCTTCTTCCCGGGATCCAAGGTGAGAAGGTTTCAGATCCTCTTCTGCCTCTGAAGTGGTGAATGTAGGAGCTTTACAGGGGCCATTTTGCAAACCTTCCACATCCCCAGAACCTGAGCCAGGTTTTATCTTAGGCAGGGCAATAACAGAGAGCTAGATGGTGCAGAAGATTAGAGTATCCGACTTGCCACCAGGAAGGTGTCAGCTCACATCCTTCTTTAGGTGCTTCCTAGCTGGGCCACCCATGATTCAACCTCTTGGCCTTCCAATTTCTTCATCTTTAAAACCTCATAGGATTGCTATGAGGATCAAATGAGAAAATCTATGAGGTCCTCTGCATACTTTCAGCTGCCCTGTTCACGTTAGCTACTGTCATGATAAGCCTGCTCTTTCTGAAGGGAGGCAAAGGCCTGGCTGAAGCCCAAGCAGCCCTTTTAAGACTTGGGTGTCTTGACCCTGAAATGGTCCTATGTCAGTTATATCAGAGTCACAGTACTGGGATTCTGCTTGTGCGCCTGCTCCCCATAGGAGGGAGTTTAATAGACTGTTAACAGAGCACTGATTACTCCTACTTTCCTGCAATACCCAGTTCAGGGGTGTGCCTTGAGCGGGTCCAACCAGTGCAGAGAAGGGATCTTTAAATTTTCATTGTGAGCATTTATACCTTGGAAATCAGCAAATGCTACAATTCAAGCCTTTATTTATTGCTTTGTTGATTGTCTGGACTTAAGAAAGCAACAGAGAGAATGTTATTATGCAGATTAAACTGAAGAGTGTTGCCTGGGCACATCCTCCCTCCCTAACTGGTTGTTAAACATTTACCATCATACCCCTCACTAAAACCGCTTCAGGAGATATGAACTTCAGTCATCATGTTACAGTAAAAAGTGTATTTGGAGACATAGTTGAAGGGAGCTCAGAGGCCCAGACTAAACCATGAATAAAGAAATAGAATATCATCTCTCAGTCTCCTGAACCGATCCCTAATTTATCTTGTATGTATTTTATTTGTATGTAGTTGTTTTCATGTTGCTCCACTCATTAGACTGTGCTGTCCTTGAGAGCAGAAAACTGTTTTTGCTTTTCTTTCTATTACCAACACTTAGACCAATGTCTGGAATACAGTAGATATTTAATAAATGCTGATTGGCTGAGTGACTATGATCCTCTCTTCAGAGTGGTCTATTTGCTGATCCCTGAACTGGGCATTGCATCTCCTACCTCCCTCTTTGCCCATGCCACCCTCCATGACTGGAATGTATGCCCTCCTTATCTGTACCCCTTAAAAACTCTGACTTTATTCAAGGTTCAGCTCATGGGTCATTTCCTTCAGGAAGGCTACAGTCTTCTAACCTATCCACAGCTGAAAAAAAATTTCCCCTTGATAAAAAGAAACCTTTATCAGCTCTGGGGATATAAATACAAAAAAGATAGCCCCTTGCCTCAAAGAGTTTACAATCTAATGTGGGAAGGCAGCACACAAAAGGCTGTAAAGGTTGAGGAGAGAGCTAGCCAGTGGGGGTGGGGAGGGACATGGTGAAGTTAAAGAAGACCCAAAGTAGTCTTATAGGAACTAGTGATCAATAAACCTTTACTTGGACACCATCACCTGCCCAAGGACCCCCCCCCCGCCCCCCCCGCCGCCTTTTTGGGATAGTTTTATTTAGGAGGGAATGTTTTCTTGATATGGAGCCTGAAATGGATTGCAACCCTCTGGGGTCAAGTGGACTGGGGCTAATCCACCTTCCATGTGATTATCTTTCAGTTCCTTGAGGATAACTATCCTAGTCCTCTTGGTTCTTCTCTCTTCCAGGCTGATTATTCCTGGCTTCTTTTGTTCTTCAGTCATTTCAGTGGTGTCAGACTCCTTGGTGCCACACTTGGGGATTTTCTTGTCAGAGATACTGGAGTGTTTGCCATTTTCTTCTCCATCTCATTTTACAGATGAGAAAACTGAGGCAAACAGGGTTAAGTGACTTGTCCAGGGTCACATAGCTAGTAAATGCCTGAGGTTGGATTTGAATTCAAGTTTTCCTGACTCCAGGCCCACTTTTTTATCCTCTGTGTCACCTTGCTGCCCCTTCCTATTTTGTACGATTATATTTTGAGAGACCATCAAGTCCATCCCCCTCATTTTGTATGATGAGAAAAGTGAGGCAGAGAAAAGTTAAATGACTTAACCAAAGTCATTCAGGGAAAAAAAAAACAGAAGTGGGGTGTGAACCCTGATTCTCTTATGTCAAAGTCACTGGTCTTTACACTGTGCCATATTGCCTCTCTCTTCTACTACTTTAACATGGCAAGAGCTTAAAGGCCATGCTCTATCCTGATTACCCCACTCTATACACTACCCAATTATCAATGCCAGGTGTCAAATGTGATGTCTAGAAAGAAATACAAGACTGCAAAAGTGGTCCAACCAAAGCAGGGTACAGTGGGAAAATATGTTTCTCTTGACATAGGATGACATTAGCTCTTTTTGGCTCCTGTGTCACATTGTCAACTCATATAAACCCATGCATCCAAAAGTGAAATTTCTAAATCTTTTTCAGGCACCCTGCTTTCTAACTTTGTCTCTGCAACCTTTTACTTGTGATTAACTGATTTTTTGAAACCAAGTCTAAAACTTTACATTTATCTCTATTTTATTTCATCTTATTATATTTGGCCCACTGACCTAGCCTGTGAAAATCCTGTTGGATCCTGACTGTCATCCAGCTATCTGTCTCAGCTTTGTGTCATCTGGAACTTTGATAAGGATGCTATCTTATTTTTATGTTCTTTTTTACCACCTACACTATTTTGAGACTTTTTTTTCATAATTCCCTAGGAAGTTCATCATCTGGTAAGATCTTGTAAGTAGATTTGCTGTTCATACCTCATCACTACCCTCTGTCCCTTTGACTAATCAGTTTCTATTTAAGGAGGTGACAGCATAGACATCTCTTCATTTCCTACCTTGCAGGACTACTTTGGGTTTTCTTCAATTTATCCATCATGGCCTCCATCCTGGGTCATTCCTCCTCCCAATCTTTTATAGCTTCCTTTTGTGTGTTATTTTCCCACATTAGATTATAAACTTGAGCACTGGGACTGTCCTTTTTGTATTTATATCCTCAGTACTTAGCAAAGTTTTTGACAAATAGTAGGCACTTAAAAATGTTTATTGACTATTGACTGTTTAATCGACTAATAAAAATGTTAAATAGCATTGGATCAAGCACAAATCTCTTAGTGACTGCACTCACTTAATATCACTCAGGTGATATTAAACCATTAATATTTTCTCTTTGGACCCAACCATTCAATTAGCTTCAGATCTAATTATACTGCATTCTAGCCCACATCCCTCTATCTTACTAGGTAGCATAGTACTCAGTATTTATATAATACTTTAAGTTTTTCAAAGCACTTTAGTAGCTTGTAGTAGCATGAGGGACTTTGTCAAATACTTTGATAAAAATCTAAGCAAACTTGATCAACCGTATTTTCCCTGATGCATTGTCAAAGGACTTAGATGCTACTCCTAGCTCTGCCACTCCTTAACTGGAAGCTTGGGTTTGGGTTAAGAAAGGTCATTAATACATAGTTTTGGAAAAGCATGGGAAGACTAATATGAACTGATGCAACTTGAAGTGAGCAGAATAAGCTGATGAATCTACACAGTAATAGCAATATTATCAAGCTGATCAACTGTGAAAGACAATAACTGATCAATACAATGATCCACGATAGCTCCAGAAGATTGATGACATAAAATGGAATCCACCTCCATATAGAGATCTAATGGTCTGGAAGGATATTTTTTCTTTCTAAATTCTCCCTTCCCCCCACTCAGAACATGGCTAATATGGAAATGTTTTGCATGACTTCATTTGTATAAATGGGATCTTATTTCTTACCTTCTCAATGAGTGAGGGAAGGAGCAGAGGAAGAGAAAGAACTTGAAACTGAAAAAAAAAATAAGTCCCTTAACAACTCTGTTTTGTAGTTTCCTTGTCTGTCAAACGAGGGAAATGGGGAAGGTGGTCTTTAAGGCTTCTTGTAGCTTTGAGTCTAGAATCCTGTGATACCTACTCACTGAGGCTCTGTTACTGTTTGTTAACACCAAGTCCCATGGAGTCAGATCACATGAGATGAGCCCTAATTTACATGCTGATCTGGATTGTGCTAGCTAAATATTTTACGGAGTACTCACAATATTCGAGGTGCTGGTGGTATTATAGCATCGATTACATGTGTCACAGATGCAGTATATCACAGAATCTCAGATCCTCCCCTGGGAGGGACCCCACAAGTCATCTCACTCAAGCTTTCTAGAGTACCCCATGACAAGTGCTCATCCAGCCTCTGCAGTAAAGAAATTAATGAATTAGAACCCTCTTTATGCTTCCATTGTCCTGGTGACTCATTTATTTATGCACATTGTTTTGCCTTGATTAAAACTGTTGATGATGTCCAGGCAATGTGGCTTTTTAACTCTCTCTCTTTTATTCTATAGCCCATAACTAACAAACAATCAGAGGAGCTAACATTCATATACAGTTATATTAAGGTTGGCAAAGTACTTTACACACTGTATCTCATTAGCCCCATGAGAGTATCTACATTTTTTAGAAGTAGAAAGACTGGGATTCTATTAGTTTTCAGTAAGTCCCAGTATGGAATTTCCTTCTGGTAAGCAAAAAAGTGATGCAGTGGATAGAACACTAGGCTTGCCTCAGTTTCCTCAACTGTCAAATGGGGATAATAATACCACCTACCTCCTAGGATTGTTATGAGGAGTAAATGAATTAATAATTGTGAAATGCTTAATACAGTGCCTGGCATATGGGAGGACTTTAATAAATGATTATTTCTTTTCTTTCTCATCTGTAACTTATAATCTTAGAGATTTGTGTGTGTGTGTGGGGGGGGGGGGCGTGTAATGGAAGGTTAAGTGAATCCATCACAGTGACAGTTGTTTTAGTGTATTTTGGATATAGGATGTGCACTGGGTCTTTCTTTCTCTAAGGCCAACCCCTCTGTCCACTACACCCCATACTGCTTTTCTATAGGAAGATACTACACGCAGAATTATGCCCATTTCAAAGATGAGACAGAGATAACTGATGACCATAGCAGTCACGCAGCCAGGGACTATCAGAACTTGTCTTTAAATTCCAGCTGCTCCTGATTCCAAATCTAGTATTTTGCTGCACCATTTTTACATATTGACAATTATAATCAATAAATAGATTTAGTCTCAAAGTAACAGAAGTGATTGTAGAAATATAAACAGAATTTTGACTTAGAAATTCCCCTCACTGGGGCAGCTAGGTGGCTCAGTGAGTAGAGCAATATTATCAAGCTGATCAACTGGAGAACGGCCCTGGAGTTAGGAGGACCTGAGTTCAGGTCCAGCCTCAGACACTTAACACTTACTAGCCATGTGACCTTGGGCAAGTCATTTAACCCCAATTGCCCAGCCTTCCCCCCTCTAAAAAGCAAAAAAAAAAAAAAAAAGGAAAAATTCCCCTCACCCTAGCCCCTCATTGTTGGATCTCTACCACTCTTATGATCTTGCATTTATTTATATATTTATTTGATGTATTCTACCACCATTGCCTCACTTCTAGCAAAATGTTCCTACAGGTTGTGCAATATTTTTTGAGTTTGATTTTAGTCTCTGTATTCTCAGTGCCCAGTTCAATATTTTGCATACAGTAGGTGCTTAATAAGTGACTATTTGGCCTTTACTCAGAGCTTTTATGTGATCTTTGCTGAGACACATGATCTCTCTGGGCCTTAGTTTCCTTGCTCTGTAAGATGAAGAAGCCTGGGTTTAATGGTCTCTGAGATCCCTTTTTGGAGGCAGCTAGGTGGCACAGTGGAAATGATGGGGGGAAGGGCAATAGCTTCCAGAGGGACTCTGATCAAGATCAGTCTCTGAGTCTGGAAGGAATTCCATAGGCTCAAGCAAACTTGGAGTTGAGATTGTAAAAGTTTATTGTTACGCTTTGCAGCGGGCAAGGATTCTTAGGGAACCTGAAAATTTACAGAAGTAAAAATGTTCTAAGAACAGGAAACACTGCCCAACCTGCATCCTGATTGAAGCAGTATATAGCAGGACTATTATGTCCATTACCACCCCTCTCAATGCAATCTAGGATAGCATTGTTTTTTTTTTTTTTACTGTCTCATCACATTTTCAATTTACACTGAGCCTGCAAACCATTAGACCAACAGGATCTTTTTCAGAGGTAGAGGTATCTAACCATATATTTCCCACAATAATTGTCAAGCTGATTTTTAAAAATCCAGGCATAGAACTTTGTATTTATATACACTAATTAAAATTCTTCATATTCCATTCAACAAATCTTTCTAGACTAGAGAGACCTTTTGGAATTGAAATTTTGTCACCCAATGCACTTTCCATCTCTCCAAATCATATCTCTTTTATATCTTCATCCATGTCATTGATGAAAACATACTGGTTTTTCCATCTTGAACTCATTGAGGGTAGCTGTATATCTTACATCTCCCCACTGATTATGGGTTTCCACTTTTTGTTCATAATTTTTGCTTTGTCTTTCCCAGTTCAAATATTTTCTTTGAAAAAGAAAATAAACACAAAATAAAAATTGAGTAGTTCAACCTTTTTATCACCGTTATTGTTATTATACTATAAGCAATGGTCCTCTCCTATCTTTGACCCTATATTTGTCCCCAACATAGCCAAACTGAGCTTTGATCTGTGGTTTCTTGCTGTTCCCAGGGCTTGTTAATGACTTTAGCTCATTTGGACTTTGGTACTCCTCTTACAATCTTTAAGGTATCATGCCTGTTTTGTGCACATCTCCAGCTAATTGTCGTTAATTCCATATTCTATACGTACCTTTAACGATGAGTTTCCTTTTCACATATGTGGCTGTGATGCAGCTAGTTGGTGCAGTAGATAGAGTGTTGGATCTGGAGTCAGGAAGAAGAGTTCAAATCCCACCTCAGATACTTACTTAGTTCTGTGACCCTGGGCAAGTCCCTTAACTTTCCTTTGTTTCCTCATCTGAAAAATGAGGATAATAAAAAGCATCTACCACATGGAGTTGTGATGATCAAATGAGATAATCTATGTAAAATGCTTTACAAACCTTCCAAAAAATAAATCATAATTTTTCTTATTATCTTTTGCTCTGAACTTATTAGGTGTCTGTCAGGGAAGCCTGGTGATCAGGGAGTATGGGGACCAGAATCTCATATCCAATTTTTTGTCCTATGATTCAAAAATGTGTTGGTAGGCCATCAAACTAGCCACCACTTTTGGCAGGGTTTGTGGGTGCCCAGCAGAAGAAAAGTGGGACCTATTGCATTTACCAGAGGCAGCTGGGAAGCTAACTGCTCCGCAGGGGGTTCTGAAAATACCACAGGAGAGTACAGTGTATGTTTGTATGGCATCTGACTGTGAGGCACCAGTGACATCCTCCTCCTTAATCTTTTTTCCTTAATGGCAAGCCACTGTTTCCCTAATTTATTGGCTTATCTTAAAAGCCTGCACCCTGTATCTGAGGGCACAGAGAACACTGGTTGGGCTAAGGTGGAGCTGTACCACCTGAAATTGAGGTTGAAATCAGCCTACTAGCACAGGGTCACCACCACTCAGCTGGGGCACAGCTGATGGAGCTTCCCTGACAGTCCCAACTTGCCTGATGCAGGTTCCTGGTCTGGGGCATAGGAGAGACCTCTCAGACTTGGTGCGTACCTAAGATCACAAGAGTCAACATACCCTGATGACTTACTGACCAGACACATTTCCAATGGAGATGAGGGGAAGCCATGTTTAGAGAAGCTAAATGTCAATCAAGGAATAATTAACAAATATTTTTTAAAAGCCCGCCATGTGCCAAGACCATGCTAAGTACTGGGGATATAAAAAGAGGCCAAAGACAATCCCTGCCTTCAAGTAGCTTACATTCTAATGGGGGGGGGGGAGGGAGACAAAAAGCAAGCAAATATATAAAAAGCAAGCTATACACAGGACAAAGAGGAAATAGTTAACAAAGGTAAAACCCTGCAATTGAGAGGCGTTGGGAAGGCTCCCTGTAGAAGGTGGAGTCTTAGTGAGGACTGTACCCTTGCTGCCTGTTCTCATTGTAAACCTCCTTTGTTTAAATGCTCAGAGACTTACAAGTGCCTCATTTCACTCCAACATCAATCATAAACAAGAGGGTTCTGGGCATAGAACCATACCCACAGCATCAACACACCACTGTGGGCTCTAGTCCTGGCAGCACCATCCTCCTTCTGCTAAGCCATGGAGTGAGAGTTGGGGTATCCCTGACAACATCTGTCTGTCACTGAATCCTTCTCTGAGGCAGATGCTCTTTCCTCATGCAGGTCACTGAGCAAGCACCACACTGAGCTACCTTGGTGCCCTCTAGAAAAGTCTCAGGAAAATAAATCACCTCCTGTTGGAAAGATAATGTTGCCAACACTTGTCTGTCTGCCCTGAGACCAAATGTGTGTGTTAAACACACGGCATGATGGAAAAATCACTGCAGACTCAAGGAGCTAGTACATACCTTAGGCCTCAATGGGGACCAGAATCATAAATTCACAAGGAGGGAAGAGACTTTTGAGGTGAGCTAGTCCAGCTCTTTCCCGAACAAGAGACTTCTCTGCAGAAGCACTGAGAAGTGGTCACATGACCTCATCTTGGACACTTACAATGGTCAGAACCCCACAATTCAGATGTCTCCCCATTCCACTTTTTGTAAGCTTGAATTATGAGGAAATTTTTGTTATAGGAAATGGAAAGTTGACTTCCTACAATTTGTACCCAATGCAGATGCAGCTTTATCCCTCCTTCACTTGACAAACTTTTAAATATATGATGACGGCTATCATACAAGTGGCTATTCTCCCTGTCTATAGGTCTTCTTCAAGAAGACTCCCAGTTCCTTCAATCATTTCCTGTATGGCATGATCTCTACTCCCTCACTCACTCAATTTGTAAGTGGATCTGAAGCTTATGGGACTGAATATCCAGGGGGTCAGGGTCCAGAGTAGAATATAGTATAGCTCTCTCTTAATTAAACCTTAGGTCATACTGAGTTGTTTGGATGCTTTCCACACTGCTGGTACAATTTGAACTTGTAGCCCATGAAAAACTTACAGATCTTTTTATAGGGATTATTGTTTCTGGATGCCTCTAATAATAATGCATAGGACAGAGGAACCAGTGCTGGAATTGTGGTCAGTGGATCTCAAGTTAGATAACAATTCTCATCTTTAAAACCTTTGTGACTTTTGGCAAATCATCTAGGTCTCATCTGTAAAATGGGGAGAATGAGCTAGAATTTGTTTTCTAATGGTGTCAAACATAAATAAAAACTGATTCCTTGCGCAGAACATTGCCTTAGTTACAAATTAATAATGTCTATGTTCCAGATTGGCTTAAGATGACAAAACAGGAAAATGACAAATGCTGGGCAAATTGGAACACTAATGCATTGCTGGTGGAGTTGTGAACTTATCAAACTGTTCTGAAGAGCAATCTGAAATTAAGCCCAAAGGGCTATAAATAATTTCATGCCCTTTGACCCAGCAATACCACTTCTAGGGTTATATCCCAAAGAGATCATAGAAGTGGAAGACTCATATGTACAAAAATATTTATAGCAGCTCTTTTTGTGGTTGCAAAGAATTGGAAATTAAAGGGATGCCCATCAATTGGGGAATGGCTAAACAAGTTGTGGTATATGCATATAATGGAATACCATTGTGCTATAAGAAACAAGGAGGAGATGGATTTCATATTTACCTGGAGAGGCTGATGCTGAGTGAGAAGAGTAGAACCAGGAGAAATTTGTATGCAATCACAGACACAACATATTTGTGATGACCAACTATGACAGACTGGACTCTTATCAGCAATGCAGTGATATAAGTCAGTCTTGAAAGACTCATGAAGGAGACAGATGCCTACATCCAGAGAAATAACTAGAAAGAACTGAGCTTGAATCCTGATGGAAGCAAACTAATTGATCTTTTTCTTTTCATTGTTTGGTTTTATTTCCTCTTTACCATTCTTCATCCCATCTAATACAATATGCCTTTGTAACTTGACTAATGTCTAATGTGAAAGTATTTGCAGATCTTATACTGGACTATATGCCATTGTGAGGGGTGGGGGGAGGGAGGGAGGGGAAATTTGAAACTCAAAGAACTATGGAATTGAATCTTGCAAACTAAAAATAAACAAATAAATTAATAATAATAATAAAAACAATGTCTATGTTCTATTGTATTTTGTTAAATAAAGTTTGTCTTATGAATTTTATTAAAATTTCCCAACTACATTTTAATCTGGTTCCTGCTGAGTTTGAGGTCTCTGGACTAGACAAACTCTTAGCTAAACATTTATGACCTTATGAGGAAGCAAGGTGGTATAAGGTATATTCCCACTGAGCTGGGAATCAGGAAGATCTAAATTAAAATCTGACCTCAGACACTTACAAGCTGGGTGACCCTGGGGCAAGTTACTTAACCTCTGTTTGCTTTAAATTCATTATCTGTTAAATGGGGATGATAACAGCATCTACCTTGCAAGGGTCTCGTGAGTATAAAATGAGATATTTTTAAAGTACTTTGCAAACTTTAAAGTACCACATAAGTGCTAGCCATTATTAATATTATCCTGCAATTGTGTGAAATTTGTTTAGTCCAAATGTATATCCCTTTTATCTTCGGTCTATCAGTCTTGCCATTTGCTCATGCCCATAGGTTATCTCTCTATTGCTTTTGGACAATTCTCAGCTTTTATTCTTGGGAGAATGTAATGTACAACATCAACAAAAGAATAATAGCATTGAAAAGATGGATTTTTTTTCAGGTAGAAGCTTGAGACCATTAAAAGAATTTTGTGAACTTGAAACAAAGTAGATACCCATTGATTGGTGAATGCCTAAGCAAATTGTGGCATTTGAATGTAATGGAATATTACTGTCATAAGAAATGATGTATATGAAAAACAAAGAAAAGCAAGTGGAGACTTATATGACTAGATGCAAAATAAAGTAAGTGAAAGAAGGGAAACAACAAACAACAAACAACAAACAATGATTGCATTACTATAAATGGAAAGAAAACCAACAACAAAGTTAGAAAAATTGAATATTATAAAAATTATAATGACTGATCTCCAAAAAGAGATATAAAAAGCTACCTAGCTCAGATACTTTCAGAAGTGGAGGTCCATGACTGCATGCTATGTCAGACTTTTGATATATTGATTAATTTTATGGGATAATCCTCTCCCCCTTTTGATTTTTTCCTGTATAGTGTGGTCCAGTGGGAGAGGGTCAGTGAGGGATACAGTGGGATATGTAGTTACATAAAAGTAAAAGTTCAATAAAGTTATTCATTCTTTTAAAAAAGAACCTTGCAATTTCCCCAGGAAATTCCTGATTATTTTCTTCCTGCTTCCTTCTGGGTACATTGACTGTGTTCAGTGTCCTTTTGTCTTCTGTTCTTTTTAAGTGCAAGTATCAAGATTTACATAGTTAAGTGCCTCTAGTAATAAGTCAACTCACTAGTCATTGGACAAGGATCTCATATTTAGAGTATTAACAGCTAAGTTAATGTTTTCATATGGTCTAAAACTTGTGTGAGTATACTCTATTCCTATTTCCACCACTCTTGCAACCATCACTACAGAAATGCAAAAGGGGAACACATGAGACTAAGGGCTATTTTGTATTTTACCTTGTTGCCTGAGTTGTGAGGGCCAAAGCATCCATCACCAAGTAGCCATCCTACTGGTTAAGAGCCCCTCTATCCTTAGCCATAGTCTTGAATCACAGCTATAGTCTATTGCAGGGACTATAGTCCGTGCTTTTCCAGAATGGTAGAGCCTGCCAAAGTTTATACTTCATGGCCACAGCCATTGAGAACCCATTGGCTTTTGGCCTGAGGTTGTTTAAATTTTTTATCGATGACTTGGAAGTTTATCAAATTTGATAAATGTCAAGTGCTTATCAAATTTGTGTTTCAAACAAATATGTAAGAATTAATGTGTTGGATGACAGAGTCAATATATAATTCACTCTCCATTATTTCCCACCATTTATATCTTCTATGCATGTTTTTAAAATCTGAGTTAAGTGAGTTCCCTATGCATTTACATCAGTCTCCTTAGACAGCTTACCTTTTTCTTCCTCATCAACATTATTTCTGTTTGTCTTTAGAATTTTTCTCTTGAGACTTTTCCATCCTTTTTGGACTAATTTCCCCTGTAGAATTTTGGGACTAGAGATTCTACATATCCTTCCTCTAAATTCTTTGATATCTGCTCTCCTAAAGGCTTTGGGGGGGTATGAAGGCTATCCCTGGCTTTCTTTTCTTTCCTCTCCTCTGGCACGAATTCTACAATAAAAGGGTCACTTCATCCCAAGGCTCCCATCATTTCTTCTTCAGCAATTAGTTTTTCCTTGTTTGTCAGTCAGTTCCAGAGTAGTAGTTCCCCTTGGCACTTTCTCTACCTTTTAAATAATTAAATTATCCTTACAGCAAAAAAGAATTTATTACCTCTCTTAGTTTTGAAAGGAGACAGACAGACAGAAAGAACCAGAGAGGAAGGTAAAGAGAGGCAGAGAGAAAGACAAAGAGAAAAAGAGAGGTAGAGACAGAGAGAGCACCAGCATATACCTGAATGTTTGAAATTCTCCATCCCTAGTATACTATGACTTGTGCAAGATTGGTGCTCTGTTTTTTGTTTCTAATTTATTTCTTGCCTCTATGTTGATGGCAGTATTGATAGGACAGTATTAGTTCCTTTTATTTTTCAGTTAGTTCACATCCAAATGGACTCCATAATGCTACCTTGCTCTGGTCCTTGGATTTCCTTATATAAGCGCATCTTCTTATTATAGCACACCAATCAATTGACCCATTTGTTTCTTCTATTCCTCTGGAGAAAAGTATGCTTGTTTGTAGATTTATTCTAGCCATGAATCATTTTCTAATAAGGAGACAAGCCTGCAATATGCATGCATAGTTGTTACTTGACACTGGCAAAAACACAAATACAGCACAATCTCTGCAGGTCAATGAAAATTTTAGCCTAACCTATGGAAAAGCCTTAGATTTGGAGTCAAAGTTGAAATCCCACTTCTGATGTTTACTATCTATGTAACATTGACAAGTCATTTAATCTCCCTGGGCCTTAGTTTCCTCATCTATAAAATGAGGGAGGTCTAAACTGTCTATGAGACAGTTTCCTAGAGGTTCTCAGAAGTTCCTTCAGCTTTAGATCTCTGCTTCTATAAACCTATGTTTATTGAAAGCGAGGTCCTTAGTCTTTGCCATTCTTTTGGACTGTTCTTGTCCTTTACTACAGTGGAAAACTGCCTATTTGCCTTTATTTTCTATACTGGGGCTTCAACCTTTATTTATTTATTTATTCATAGCTATCTACCTTTTCTAACAAGATGACCCTAACTTGAATAATATACCTTTGACCACTTGGTAGCTTCTAGCTCAAGCCCCAGTAGAATCAGAAACTTCCCACAACTGTTGTCTTATGTAGGTGTCTAAAGTAGAATCCAGTTCCCAGGCACCTTATAGACACTTTCCTCTTATATCCTCTCTCACTAGTCAAATTTTAGAGTCCCATCTTGCCATTTCCCTGCTGCTGTCCTGATCCGTGAAAAGGCATGATGGGGCAGAGGAGTTGAAGTTTTGGTTTCTTTTTTGTTAGTTTGTTGGAACATGGAAAAATTTAACAGTATTAAAGTCATTGACACTGAAAACTCAAAATCCAGTGAACCTGGTTAAGTATATACAAAAGCAATTGACAAGTCCGTATGCTGTCTGAATAACCAGGATGATAGTGGTGCCATTAGTAGAGCTGGGAAGTCAGAAGGAGTATCTGGTTTAAAGGGATGAGATGTATTTATTTTTACACATTAATCCTACAGCTGCAGGATTGGTGGGACATCAAAGCAGAGGTATCTGCCACACAGTTAAAATGTGGGCCAGAAGCTCTGAGTAGAGATTAGGCTGGAGATGAAGGCTTCAGAGACATGAACTTTGAGGTAATAGTTGAAATCATAGAGTGGATGAGATTGAATGTATGGGCCTTAAATGAGGAGAAGAAACTCAAGATAATTAAACAGATAATAAGAAAGGACCTAGTTGCCCTTAATGAGTTCAAGTCATGAAGCCCAGATAAATAATATTACAGAATTCTGATATAAGTGAAAGGTCTGATTGCTGAACTACTGTCAGTGAACTTCTAAAGATCATGGGGGAATAGTGCCACAGGACTTGAGAAGACAAAATGTTCTTGGGGATTTTTTTTAGAAAAAAAAAAAAAAGAAAAATAGTTGAATCCTTCAGTAAGCCTAACTTCAATTCCTGGAAAAATTCTAGAATCTTATTAAAGGAATGGCAAGTGAACACCTAGAAATATTAACTATTGAACATCTTGTGATCACAATATTGTGATTACTGTAAGCAGTAATCAAAAGACTAATGAAGAACAGATTATGTCAGACTAACCTTGTTTCCTTAAAAGAGTATCTACTCTAGTAGATTGGGGGGTACACTTTGGCAGTTAAAGAAAGCATTTGACAAAGTCTCTCAGGTTATTCTTGTGGAAAGATAGATATAGACTATGCAGTAGTACACCTTGGTTGATTCAAGCAGGAATTAGTTGAATGGTGGGATCAAAGGGTGTTCACTAAGGGATCAGAGCCAATTTGGAGAGGATCTCTAGTAGAGCACTGGTAGGATTTGTTTTTAGACTTGTGATATTAACATTTTAATCATGCTCAACAAATTTGCAGATGACACAAAGCTAACACACTAGATGAAAGAGTCAGGATCCAAAAAGGCATAATATGCTATAATGATGGAATGAATCTAATAAGATGAAATTTAATAAGAATAAGTATGAATACTTATATTTGGATTTTAAAAAATCAGTGTTATAATTACAAAAAAGTTAAGCCATGACTAGATGGAAGTTTACATAAAAAATCTATTTTAGAAGGATATAAATTTTTATCATTTCATCTATGACTAAGACTTACAACTGCAACTCTATTATTTGTCCATACCATGACCTCCATTTGCTCCCTCTACACCTCTGTTGTTTTCCAGGTCATTACCTTTGCAACAGCTTCACTCGCCTCCCTTCCCTATCTCAATTCTTTGGTGAACCAACTTCACATTATCCTCTACTCTTGAATTCTGGCCCCAACAGCCAATTATATCTTGCCAAATCAAAATGCTGGATACTTCCACTATCCTCCTCCTTTACTCCTATTCACATGCTGTTGTTGAACAGAGGTAGAGGAAATTAAGAATTGTACTGATGGAGTCTACGACAAATTAACTTTTATCTAATCTTAACTGGACCCTCATTGTGTCAAGGGAATCATTCTATTCCTACTTAATCAATTCTCTATCTCACTTTCTACAATAGTGGACTCAAAAAACGGATACTATTCACTGAATCCTGCTCCTTTACTCACCCTCATTTTACATCATTCAGACGTATTCTCTATCTCCTCTTTCACACTGGCCCCAAATGAAAAGGTGACTTCTCTTTGCCAAGACCCTTGATCCAATCCACTCTAGTTTTCTCCAGAAAATTGAACCCATTATCTATCTCTTATCTTCAGTCTCTATTTGCTGGTTTCTTTCCTCCTGCCTATAAACGAGCCCATATTTCTCTTATCCTTCAAAATAAACAACTACAACAAAACCACACTTGATCCTATCATATCCTCTACCTATTGTCCATCTTCTTTCTCTCTTCTCTTGAGTAGCTAAACTTGAAAAAGTCATCTATTAATTGATGCCTTCACTAACTCCCTTCTCACTCTATTCTAAATATGCAGCATAGCTTCCTGACATCTTGACCATCATTTAACCAAAGTTACCTTCTCACTATTATGATGAACTCTAAATTGACAAATCCAATGATCTTTTAAAAGTCTTGATTCTTCTTGACCTCTCCACAGTGTTTGACCCTGTTAATTCTTGTCTGGATACTCTCTTCTCATGCTATTATTCTCCCTGGTCCTCCTCCTATCTACCCAAGCACTCCTTCTGAGTCTCTTTCACTGGTTCTTCCTCTATGTCATATCCACCAACCATGGGTATTCCCCAAAGCATTGTCATAGACTCTCTTGCTTTTTTATTTCAAATTCCTCTCCACATTGAGCCCCCAAATTCCTCTACTACATCCCAATTCTTCATCCTGAAACTTTACTCCAGCTCCAGAATTCACACACTGGAAGTACCCTTTAATTGGATGCTGCCTCCCAGAACTTCCCTGTGAGAAGTGTGCCTAGGCCAATCACATCTTTATTCCTCTCCAGGCTGTACTTTTAACTTTTTTCTACTGTTTCCCCCACAAAGGGTACCTTTGGCTCCCTCTCCTTTTCAAGTTTCCTTTCTATGTTGTCATTTCTCACTAGAATATAAACTTACTTAACACAAGGACTATCTTTCTGCTCATATTTATATTCTTAGTGCCTAGCACAGTACCCAGTACATAACAAACACTTAATAAGTGCATGACTCTATCCCATCCAATTAAGTGATTTTTATCATCTCTCATGTTCCATATCATCTCTTAGAAGATGATTCCCAGATTTATACATCTAACTCTAGTCTTTCCTCTAACCTACAGCATCACCTGTCTTTTGGACATCCTGAATTGGATTTCTTGTAGGTATCTTTTATTCATTGTGTCCAACATTGAATTTATTAGATTTCTCCCCTTTACCCTTCCTACCTTCCCTATTACCATCAAGGGTCACATCATCCTTCTGATCTTGGTGTCATCCTTGACTCTTTACTCTCAGTTACCCACATACCCAAACTGTTTGTCAAGTCTTCTCATCTCTACTTTCACAACATCTCTCAAATGGCCTTTCTCTCCACTTATTCAGCTACAACTCTAGTTCAAGCCCTCATTACTTATTGGGCTATTGAAAGAACCTACTCACTTCTTGTCTCATTTTCCACCATTCCAACTTATCCTTCACTGTAGCAGCAAGCACCCCAATATCCCCAGGGTGACTGCCAACACAGGTTCTTAGATCTGCTTTTCAAAAGGAAAGCTACTCAAAATGGGTCAACAAGCCTACTTTAATCAAACAAACACACATTACCTAGTTCAGGGGAAAAGGTCAGCACCCCAAACTTCAGAGTTACAGAACTTACAAATCAAACAGACAGGCTTCCAAACTGTCCCAACATTACATACATCAATACCAAATCACAGTTACCAGAGAGGGAAGCATCAACATCTGGGTTTTCAAAGCCGGGGGCTCTCAACAACGGCTTCCCAGAGTCTCATCTGGTCAAATCACACAACACTTCTCAAAGTGAGCCCCAAAGCAAAGCCTCTCCTCAGGGCTTATATAGCCTTCTCTTGGCTCAGAGAATGTAACAACCTTCTGGACCCACTGCCCAATCACAAAGTATCAAGGTGTGGGCTTCCCTGAAAAACAAGCCTCCCATCACAGGCTCCAGGTGCACTTAAGCTAGGGGCAGGGAAGATCTTTAAATTTGCATTTCCATTACATTCACTCAACTGCCAAAGAGATTTTCCTAAATGTAGATCTGAACATGTCACTCTTGTGATTAATAAGTTCTAATGGTCACCCATTGCCTCCAGGATTGAGTATACCCTTTTCTATTTGACATTTAAAGCTTTTCATAACTTGGTCCCTTTCTACCTTTCTACTCTTCTTATACTTCATCCCATGTATTCTATTATTCAGCTTACATGACTCTTCATCTTTAACCTTTATCTTTTGTAATGACTATTTCTCATGCCTGGAATGCTCTTCCTCATTTCTTCCTCTTAGTTTCCACAACTTTCTTTAGTGCTCAACTCAATTCCTGCCTTCTGTATGGTGCCTTTCCCAATCCTCCAACTGCTTGGGACTTCCTCTTTCATATGACTTTGCATCCATAATGTATACATCTCATATGTAGCTAGTTATTTATATTTTGTCTTTGCCATTAGAATGTGAAAGGATTATTTTTGTCTTTCTTTGTGTCCTCAATGATTAGCATCGAGACACTTTGTGTTTGACACACAGTGGATGGTTAATAAATGTTAGTTGGAATTCTAGGTCACTGTGCATGAACACAGTGTGACATGGCAGCCTTAAGGATGACGAGTTCCTAGTCTTATTCAAAATAGAATGTCCAAGGGAGGCTAGGTAGCGCAGTGAATAGAGCACCAGCCCTGGAGTCAGGAGGATCTGAGTTCAAATCCAGTCTCAGACATTTGACACTTACTAGCCATGTAACCTTGGGCAAGTCACTTAACCCCAACTGCCCCGCCTTCCCCCATCCAAAAAAAAAAAAAAAAGAAATAATGTTCTATCAAGGAAGTAATAGTCTCATTGTACTCTGCCCTACTAAGAACCAGTCCAGATTATTGTGTGTGTACACTTTGAACTTTGTCTTCTTTTTTTTTTACATTTTTTGGCAATTTTATTTATTTCATTTTTAATTTCTGGAATAAAAAAAATCTCCTTAATTTAATTTTCTTTAAAAAGGTGATTGCACATGAAACTGCAAATCTATTATGTACAACTTGATTTTCCTTTTAAATATGATAGCTATCATATAAATTTCTTTTTCTCCTCTTTTTCCTTTTCCCCCTGCCTTAGAGATGACTACCATTAGACACAAATTTGTACATGTGTAAAATTATTCTATACATACTTCTATTTATCAGTTCTTTCTCTGGATGCAGTTAGTATCTTCCTCCATATGTCCTTAGTAGTTAATTTGGGTATTTATAATAGACAAAATGACTTAGTCACTCAAAGTAGTTCTTAAAACAATACTGCTGTTACTGTATACAGTGTTTTTTGTTTCTGTTTATTTCACTCTTCATTATTTTGTACAAGTCTATCCATGGTTTTCTAAGATCATCGAGCTCATAGTTTCTTTCTTTCTTTCTTTCTTTCTTTCTTTCTTTCTTTCTTTCTTTCTTTCTTTCTTTCTTTCTTT
Organism: Gymnobelideus leadbeateri; assembly: GCA_011680675.1. NCBI lineage: Eukaryota > Metazoa > Chordata > Mammalia > Diprotodontia > Petauridae > Gymnobelideus > Gymnobelideus leadbeateri. Next base: position 98,376 of record WOXC01008587.1, read on the forward strand.
CTTTTTTTTTGGAAGGGGGAGGTAGGGAAATTGGGGTTAAGTGACTTGCCCAAGGTCACACAGCTATTTTTTTTGTATGTGTTAAGTGTCTGAGGCCAGATTTGAACTCAGGTCCTCCTGACTCCAGGGCCAGTGCTCTATTCACCTAGCCACCAAGCTTATAATTTCTTACTGTACAATTGTATTCCATCACAATCACATATCATATAATTTCTTTAGTCATTCTAGTGGGACATTGTATTCTAATAAGGACACTGATAAACCAGAGAGGGTTTAGGGAGTAACCAAGGCTGTGAAGATTCTTGAATTCATGGCATGCCAGGATCAATTGAAGGAAGTCCAGTATCCATGACAACTATTTCCAGAAGTTTGAAGGGCTTTCCTATAAAATAGAAATTAGACAGTTTTTTTTTGTTTTGTTTTTTTGCTTGGCATCAGAAAATAGGTCTAGGAACAACGGGGGAAAGTTTCAGAGAGCTAGGTTTTAGTTCCATGTTAGGGAAACAAACAAGCTTAAAAATTGTAGCTATTCCCAGGCTAGCCCAGGGGTGGGGAAATGCATCCCTGAGGCCACATGTGACTGTCTAAGTCCTCAAGTGCAGCCCTTTGACTCTCTGGACTAGATGACCACTTGCTGAAGTTCTGGAAGAGGGAGTTTGGGGCCAGGTGCAATTTCAAATAGCCTCTGCAATTCCTTTCAACCCTGAGATTCTGTGAAAACAGAAACAAGCTGGTGGTTTGAAGTGACCCCCTGGGGAATGAGGAAGAAAGCCCCCCTGCTCTTCACATTTTTCCATTTAATCTGGAGGAGAGGAGTGAGAAACAGTCAGTCCTCCACAGGGCAGTGTAGCAGGGAATATAGTAGCTAACATTGACATAGAACTTTAAGGTTTGCAAAGTATTTTACATGGTGTCTTATTTGAGCCTCAGAATAACCCCAGGAGAAAGGTACTATTATTATCTCCATTTCATGGATGAGGAAGCTGAGGCTGAGAGAAGTATTGTCCAGCTTCTCCCAGCGAATAAATTATCTGAAGGATGTGAACTTGGGTCTTCCTGACTCCAAGTCCAGCTCTATCCATTATTCCACCTACTCATATGGTAGCTTCTGGACAGAAACAAGATTCTCATAGAGCAGGAAGTTAGAAGTAACAGGGAGAGGAAAGAAAATGGTTTGGGATAAAGGGATGCTGGATCACAGTGAGGTTAGGAGTTCCAAGGATCTTATGGAAGCATGAATTAGATTGGAGGTAAGGGTGTTAATAGGGACAAATAAGAAGACCAACAGAATCTTAAGTACTCTTAAGTAATTAAGGGGGAAACCTCCACCCCTCTCTTTATGCCAGACAGCACAACTCGATTTTAAGAAAATTGTCTGTGGGTAGACCCAGAAAAGCTATGTGCCATATACAGTGGCAAGGACTTTGCATCCTTCCACAGTTTTGTTTCATACCACACTCAGCATTTTTCAGGAACTAGTCTAATGCTCTTTTGAGGCCAGTGGAATACATATACATATACATGCATATTTCTTTTTTTTTTTAAGCAACATAAAAATGTGACTTGTAGTCGGGTATCATTATTCCTACATTTGCTGGTCTCTGTGCAGAGAAGGAATACCTTTTTTTTTTTTTTGCTATTTTTATCCTGTAAATGAATGACTCATTCTGGACCTTTGGTGTCCTCCTTTTCTAAATAATCTTTTTGTCCTGTATAGTTGCAGAACATAAATAATTATTTTGAATCCAAAGTTAGCTTCTTTCTGCTTCCCCCATGTATGGTTAAAACCAGGCCTCTCTCACTCCATGTCATATGATGTTTGGGAAGAAAATGTGTGTGTGTGTGTGTGTTTTGACTCAACAATGTGTGTATCTCATTCTGTAGTAACCATTAGTAGAGTTGAATGCCTGTAGCAAACCAACTGCTCCTGATTATTAAACATAGAATGTGAAAAGCTGAGTGCGTAAAGAGAAGAGCCTTCTTCAAGTCACCTCCATTGTCAGCAGGGAAAATAAAACTTGTTGTCTGCCTATAGATGCTTATTTGTTTTACATTATGGTTACACCTTGGAGCTTTGTCTTAGGCAACCAAAGTTGTTTTTTTCCCCCCTCTTCTCCAGCAATGACAACTGATTATTTCTGTAAGCAAGTACTCTATCCATTATTAAATTGATTATTCAAATCTCATTTAAAAAAAGAAGCCAGATGGCAATTTTCCATTATTTGTTGCTACTGGCAACCACCAACCCCAAACTGAAAGATTTCCCATTTTTCCTAGTGGCTGAGGAGCCTGCCTCATTTTCCATGCAAAGCAAAGGTAGAGCCCAGTCCTGAAAATGCATCACCAATTACCAAATGGGAATGGCACTATTGATTATTTCAGAAGCCGCTTTTCATGGGAAGAATGGTTCTTACTTTGGATGACTCTATAATTAACTTCCATATTCACATACAGTAACTTTGTCCTCATGTACATTTGGGTGAGAGTCATTGCTCTTGTGGTCTAGTTGTCATGACAGCGAGAAACATGTTTCTACATGTCCAGGAGACTGTCTATTTTAAGACCCTAATAAGTATGCCCTGCTAATGAATCAAAAATAATGACGATCATGGCATGCAATGAGTTTCAAAATCTAAGGAGGTTTGAAATCTAAACACTAGATAATTGCTTTTATTTGTGATAATCACCAAACATTTTTCTCTTACCCTCCATATAGCACAATACACATATATGGATCTATATGAAAATTCACGTATCTACATGTGTTTGTATGTTACACACTATGGGTATTTCAGAAGTGTCCTAAAGAATGAAGAGACAGTATATATAGTGGAAAGAGTCCTTAACTGGGAGTCCAAGGACCCAAATTTGAATCTTTGCTCTGTCCTTTACTGGCTGAATAATGATGAATAAATATAACTTCCTTCCTCTGGGCCTCAATTTCTTCATCTGTAAAAAGTGGTAATGTGGGGAGGGTGGCCTACTCAATGATTGGTAAGCTCCCTGCCAGCTTTAATTTAGGTCATGTAATTCTACTTTTACTAATGTTCTTTTCCCCTTGGAAATCTGTTATTTCTCATTTTAATATACTTTTATAGCATTTAAAAAGTTTCCAAGGCATCTTCCACATAGTGGTCCTGGGATGAGGTGTGTAGTTCAAGGTTTATTGTCAGTATTTTACAGATCAGAGAACTTGGCTGGGAACCTTTTGGTTATTGCTATTTTCATGAAGTCAAGTGTGGGAATCCATCTCCAGTTAAAAATAACATCACAGACTTAAAATAAGCTCTACATATTATTCCCTGAAGGTTATAGAATTGTCCCCATTCTTCAGACTCAGTTTATCCCATTGAGCAGAAATAGAATAAAAGATATTTAGTTTCCTTCTTTATAGGAGGATGGGGATCCCACAATCAAATGCTGTTTTTCTAAAGGCCTTCAAATCATCTTGGGGAACAGCAAACTGTGAGCACATACAAGCTTAAGCAGATATCTGTGCCCTTTATGGTAGCCTCATTCCTTGGACCTACAATGGCATTCCATTGTAGTGGGGAGGTGGAAAGGTTTTCTTGGGAGTATAAACTCCATTAGATTTTACCAACCTGGAAAGTCTTTGATTATGGGCCCTGTATATCTGCTGTCCAAGGACCAAACTTAGCTGAGTTTGGAGAGGTTCATCACTAGGCCAGTCCCTGGGTAATACTTTCTTTAACCACAGAAGCTCTTGAGGTCCATTTACAAGTCCTAGCAGGATGGATTTGGCCTCAGTGGAAGAAGTGGTTATACCAATGAAATCATGGATCCTTGAGATTTTGGAAGGTTCCCTTGTTTAAGGTTCAGAGACTTGATAGAGGCAGCCTGGCAGCACAGAAGTAAAGGAGTCAGGAAGACATGAATTTATTTATTTAAATAATTAATTAATTTATTTTTAGTTTTCAGCATTCACTTCAATAAGATTTTGAGTTTTTAATTTTTTCCCCCTCTCTTTCTTCCTCCCCACTCACCAAGACGACATACAATCGGATATAGGCTCTACTTATACATTCATATTAAACATATTTTCACATGTTATGATATAAAGAAGAATTAGAACTAATGGGAGGAACCACGAGAAAAAGAAACAAAACAAAAGAAAAGGAGAGTAGAGAGTATATTTCCATCTGTACTTAGATTCCGAAGTTCTTTCTCTAGATAGCATTTTCCATCATGAGTCTTTTGGAATGGTCTTAGATCCTTGCATTGCCGAGAAGAGCTAAGTCTATCAAAGACTTAGTGACTAATACTGTGTGCAGTGGTCTTCTCCTGGTTCTGCTTATTTCAGTCAGCATCAGTTCATATAAGGTAGATGTGAATTTAAATCCAACTTCAGAGTCTTACTCTGTGACCTTGGGCAAACCACTTAATCTCTGTGGGCCTTTGTTTCCTTTTCTATAAAATGAGGATAGTAATAGCATGTACCTCATTGGGTTGTTGTGAAGAGCAGATGAAATACAGTATGTAACGCGCTTTGACAAACTTAAAGTGCTATGTAAATGCTAGCTGTTGTTTGTGCTTAGTTTCTTGTAGGCTGATGAATTCAGCCTAAGAAGATGCAACTCCTTCCCTTAAAAGGTACTCATAAGGAGCAATTTTAATACTAGGACAGACAATTCAACTAAACAGAAGGGCACAGAGCAGACATCAGAGAGCAACCTCAGGACCCCCACTGGGATTCCCTCTTCAATTTGAGAGACCTCATTCAGGAGAGCCAGAGGTCTCAAGAAAATCGAAGGAAGTAGAGAAGGAGAAGGCCAGGGTCTTAGAACCAAAGAAGGTTGGAACCATTTTAAGCAATCATCCTTGCTAAGTATAAATCCTGTCAATGCCCTCTAAATGAGCCTGGACAAAAGTCTTGGCTGTCTCCCTGCTCTTAAGACTTTGCCTATAGGAGAGCTTTGTGAAGGTTTGCTCTCCTATGTGACTGCTCCCTTTGCACAAGCCATATAACTCCACCCCCCCAAGCTCCTCACCCTCATGCCTAACTTCCTAAAGAGCTCAACTCAAATGTTATTTCCTACATGAAGCCTTTTTTGGATCCTCTCAGCTTTAAATACTAAATCCCCCCCCCACAAAATTGTGTGTTTATTTTGTATGAACTTTCACATGTGCACATTATCTCCCTTGATAGAATGTAAGCCCCACAAGGACAGAGATAGTTTCTTTTTGGTCTCTGTATCCTCCACAGTGCTTGACACACAGTAGATACATAATAAATGCTTATTGATTGATTGATTGTGTAGTAGGAGTTAGAGTAGAAAAGAGGGCTGAACGGATGTGCTCAGAGAAAGGATTTGTCTAATCAGTGTCTTCGTTCCTTTTTAGAGAATTCCCTAACATCCAGAGCAGCTGCAAATATCCACCTACATATTGAATCTCCAGCACATTCTTTTTTATAAAAATTAAATGCCTCTTTATTGTCAAGAAGCACTTCCCAGTATAAAGACTGTTTACATATTGTTAACCACAAATACACTTTAGTTCCATAATTCAGAGAATCTATTATGGCAATTTTAAGAAACAAAATATTAACATATAAATGCTGTAATGGTAGAAACGTGCTAGCATACATGTTAGGTTTCTAATCAAACATTGCAAAAATGCATTAATCAGTATTTCATAGTTCATTACAGTCTGACTAATTTTGAAATCCCTCATGTAAATTGATTAAATGTCTTCTGCATTCAGATAAATGGGCTTTTGTTTTAAGCAACCTTTACTGAGAAGACCACATTTTTCGTCATAGAATTCTTGCAGTTTTTAGATTGTTGAGTTTGCAGCCAATTCTAACTGCCCACTCTCCCTACCCTTTCTACATGTTTGCAATCAAGTCAACAAGTCAATCAGCATATTGAGCACCAATTCTATGTTCACCACTGTGCTTAGCACTAAGGGAAATAATAGAGAAGAATAGTAGATGGTTCATACTCTCTTGGGGCATATAATTTTTTTGGAAAGAAATTTCTTAGACTCATGAAAAAACTAAGAGCAAGACCAAGTGATATGTGGACAAAATCCTCGATATTTTGGTTCAGGTACCAAGTACTAAAGAAGTTTAGAGGGGAAATACAGCCAGGGAAAACTTCACAAAGAAGACAGAACTTGAGACAGGTCTTTAAGGAAGGCAGAATTTGTATAGATAGGGCACAGGGAGAAGGACATTGTAGACTTTGGCAATAAACAGCATTGGTAAAGACATGGAAATAAAATTTAGCATACTATGTATGGGGACAGTAAAAATCTTGAGCATGGCAGTGTAGTTTTAGGGAGAAATGTCAGGTAGGGTGAGATCAGATGGCAGAAGTGTTAGAATGACAGGAAGTGGAGATTGGTCTTGAAGTGGGGGGATATAGTCTTTACATCTCAAGCAGTTAATGACATGCAAAAATTCCCAAAGGAAGATTACTCGTGTAACAAAATGCAGGATGGGCTGGAAAGGTTAGAAACTGGAGTTGGATGCTAATTCATCATCATAGTAATTCATCATAGTAATACTGGTGTGAGGTGATGAGGGAATGAAATATCATGGTGACCCTGGGATAGAGACAGAAAAAGGGATCTGAGACATTCCAAAACAGGGAACTAAAGAACTTGGCAGCAAATTGGCATTTAGGTGTAAAGGTGAAAGAATCAAATATTACATTAAGTTTTATATCTTAGGAGGCTGACTGGGAGGATGGTGGTATTATCACCCCAAAGTGGGGGAATTGGGAGGAAGAGAGGAGGAAGATGATAAGTTCTACCATGGAAGAGTTTATTTTGAGATGACCAACAAATGGAGATCTCCTATTGGCCACAGTTCTGAAAGGTGCCTGTATGCCTCCTCAACACTCTCTATGAATTCTTAGTTCCTATCAAAGTTTAGCCAAAGCAGCACCTTTTACATGTAGCCTGTTGACCTCCACAGCTACTAGTGCTCCTCCTCTAAGTCTAAAGAGATCTTGCAGTTTTAGATTTTTAGATTTTGTGTCTACTAAGATCAGTAGATATTGGAGAACATGGTATAATGACTGGAGAGCCTTCTTAGGAGCAATAGAGATGTGAGTTCAAATCCTGCCTTTTGTACATACTGGTTGTCTGATTGCACTTAATTTCAGAGGACCTCAGGTAGCTTTCTAAGACTATAAATTTCAGAGCAGGTGTTGACCTACATTGGTAGAGGGAATTTCTTTATGAGGAGTTCCACAAATCAATGAAATCACAGGTCCAGTTAAAAAAATGTGTTTAGGGGCGGCTAGCTGGTGCAGTGAGTAAGAGCGCCAGCCCCGGAGTTGGGAGGACCCAGGATCAGTTCCGGCCTCAGTACTTAGCACCCACACATAAATAACTAGCCGTGTAACCTTGAGCAAGTTACTTAACCCCAATTGCTTTATTAAAAAAAAAGTTTTGAATCAAAAATCGTTTCAGTTGAGAAAATTTATCTATGCTTGAAGGCAGGGAATACCGCATTTTTATCTTGCTTTCCCCACTGTCTATCAGTGCTATCAAGTTTGCACTTAATGCAAGTTTAAAAATTATTTGGTGGTCAGGGATGTAAATACAGAGAAGTGTTGGTTAAAGAATTAGTAATCAAAGTGTAGACATGGCTTGATGTCTGGAATTGGTAGATAAGAGGGTGAAGGAATGATGATTTCAAGAGGAGATTTAGACAAATGGTCACCTCTGATGTATTGTCAACTCTGACAAGTCAGGAGGAAAGCCTCCAGATTATCATTCAGATGAATGAATGAGGATCACAGGTCTAGAGCTGGATGAACCTCTAAAGCCACTGAGTCCAACCTTGTCCCTTTACAAATGAGGAAAATGAGATCCTGAGAGGTTAAATCATTTGTTCAGGGTCACACAGCTAGTAAATGTCTACTACATGACTCTAAAGAAGGTGCCTTGGACTTTAACCCACATTTCTTTCTTTTTCTTTTTATCTTTTGCGGGTGGGACAGGAAAATATAACCCTAGCCATTTCTGGCACTTTAATTTGTCTACTAAAGTCTCAAGTTCTGAGGCTTAGTTATCTAGGGCCCAAGAAAAGTGTTTTAACAAAAAAAAAATGGCCGTTTAATACCTGCTTTTTGGACTTTTATGGGCACAATCTCATTTTTGTCTAGTGCAATTGAGAGATGGTGATGGTCAACAGGGAGGCAATGTGGTGCAATGGAAAGAGACATGAACTTGAAGTTCTAGTGTTGTGGTTTAAACCCAGGGACACCAAAAACTGTTGGGGTGAGGGCTCTGCCTCTGCCTCTGCAAATCATTGCAGTTTCATGATGTGTTGTGGTAGAACCGTCTCAAAGAATTCAGAGTCAGACCAATTCTAATCCAAGTATAGTCATTTATTGAGATTGATGCCTTTCATGAAGCGGCCTGAGTTCCAAGAGGATCCAGCAACTTTAGAGAAATCAAGATGGATTTTTATAGGGTAAAGATGCAATTACACAACAGAAATTTACATAGAATAGAGGAATATCATTAATATCAAAAAGGCAGGAGGAGTTTGTTAAGGGATTAAGTAATGGAGGAGGGGTCCCTTCTATGGTTCAGTGGTTAAACATTCTGGTCATTCTGCCTTCCAACTGGCTAGCTATTGTGGTCCTGTCTTGGGTTAGATGGATGATGTGATTGTGATTGAATACAAGAACACACCTGTTTCTGTGAGGGTGGGTCTGGGGGCAATGACCAGGTAGAGGCAGTAGCTAGGTTCCCATCATATGGACACACCTGCTGTTTCTGTGGGAATTAAGAGTTTAGGGACACACCTGCTATTCTAGTGATCACTGAGCCATATGCAAAGAAGTTAGGACATTGAGGGGGAGGGCTGGGGCTAGGTAGGTGTAGTGGGCCTGCTGTTCAGTAGGGCCAGGCCTACAATGAAGTTAAAATATTGGGGCTGGGGGAAGCTTTATTAGGATTCCATCACTAGGAGCCAAGTTTGAATCCCTGCTCTGCTATTTATTTTCTTTTTGACCTTCAGCAAGTTGTTCAAATTCTCTGGGCCTCTGTTTCCTTATCTGTAAAAAGAAGGGGTTTGGACCAGATGACCTAAGACTCTTCCAACTGTAAAACTATGATCCTAAGGGATCCCACAACAACAGGAGTGGCACAGAGATAGAGAATGGGGCCTGGAATCAGGAAGACCTGGCTTCAAATCTGAACCCACACACTTACTAACTATATGATCCTGGGCAAGTTACTTAACTTCTATTTGCCTCAGTTTTCTCATCTGTAAAATGGGAGGAAAAATAGTACCCACCTCCCAGAGTTGTTGTGAATATCAAATAAGATAATAATTGTAAAGCCCATAGCACAATAACTGGCATATAGCAAATGCTATATAAATATTATTATAATTATTATTAATCTTAAACATATTTCCACAGCCGTAACAAATGTGGACAGTTAAGAACAGATCCATGGTTATGAAAACCCAAGTTCAAGATAGGTTTACAGTAACTAGTTGTGTAAATAGCCACATCACCGGGCCTCTCAGTTCCCTACGGCCTAGGCAACTCTCTAAAGACTGTAAGTTGAAGACAATTTGGGATTTCCTTACCCTGATGAAATCATTAATTTGAATTTCCACACCCATAAAAGGGTCAAATCAGGGGAAAATAAATCATATTTCTTTTTAAAACGGACAATTTTATGATACATTTCTTGATTGACATCACTTATATCTTCAACTGGTAAGTAGAGGGTCTGCAGGTTATAATAAAAACAGTTGCACACTTGAGATGAGTAGACCTAGTACCTGCCTCTGCAATTTACTTGTTGTGTGATGGTTAGCCAATCACTCTACTTTTATGAGCTTCAGTTGTTTCATCTAGGCATCAACACTTCTCATTAATATGGGTACTCTTGCCAATTATGCAGATTGCAGTATATCCATAACTTCTCCTTCTGTGCCGTTCTTACTCATATTCTCATATAGATCTTCATAGAGGAGCTAACCAAAGTGCTGAAAGCTTTCTCAAGGTCTTTGGACGATCCATAGGCACAAATGCTAAACTCAGGCTTTTCATATCTATTGTCCCCAGCTAAGTTTTACCTGGGGAACTCACCTCTTTTTCAGAGTGCACATTTTAAAAATATCTTTTATGCCTCTTTCCTCTCTCTAGACATCATCAGTACTGTACTAAATCTTGTTCACATATAATGTGTATCTCTCCATTATCCTCTGGGTCACTTGCAAGTTTGTTTTTAATCAAAGGATTAAATCTTAGATTTAGATCTGAAAGAGAGATCTAGTTCAGTGATCTCCGTTTGCATGTAAAGAGACAAACAAACAAATTAAGCAACTTGCCAAAGTCTCATGAATAGTAAAAAGTTAAGATTTGAACCTGAGACTTCCAGTTGCAGTATAGCAGCAGCCTAAGGGAAGAAGAGAAGGAAACAAGCATCACTAGAAGAATGCTGGTGTCTCAAAAGCAGGCTGTCTCAGAAATAAGCGTGTTGCGGCCCACTTTGCTCCCTTCCTTCAATTCCGGGATAGCTCCTTGGTGCACAACTTAATAGAACGCTCATCTATTTTCATATAAATGCTTGAGGTCTTTTGTTTTTGTATCACTTCCATTTTAGCATATTCACTGGCACCAAGAGGGGTACCCCTTTTAACAAGAAGCAAAAAAGAAAAATAAAAAGGTATTTCAGCAACACAGCAACAAGTTTGATGCAGTGTTTCATATTTATAGTCTCCCACATTTGAAAATAAGGGTGGGAGATAACATTTCTCTACTCCTTAGTCAATCTTTCAGTCAGTTAGTCAGTCACCAAATATTTATTAAGTTTCATGTGTTAGGCTCTGTGCTAATATAATGTATTATTATATTATATATATATCATATTATATAAATATAATATAAATACATACTGAAAGAAAGACACTGCCTTCACTCTAAGGGGAGTAACACAAGAAGTATAGGAAATTAACCTGGTGAGGGGAGGGGAAGATAAACATCCCTGGGGTAGGAGGCATGGTAGAGATAATCTGGAGAGTGGAGAGCACATCCTCAACTTAAGCTTGGTCATTTTAATTACACAACATTATTTTATTATTTTTACCATTTGCATCATTGTGGTTGCTATATATATTGTTTACCTGGCTCTATTACATGTTGTATCAATGGATATAGATCTTCCCAAGCTTATCTGTATTCTTTATATTTATTATTCCTTATAGGATAATAATTTTTGTGCACCTCAATTTATTATCCCCCAGTCAATGAGCATCTTCTTGTTGCCATATTTTTAGACTTCCAATCTATGTCATAATCTGAACAATAGGCATTTTTCATCCATTTGTTTTTTCCTGTATGAATTCTTAGGCAAATTTCATTTGAATGACCACAAATCTCATTAAGGAGGTTTAAAATATTCTTGGGTTCATCACAGTATATCAATGCCATTTGCAAATAGGAGCACCTGGAGAACTTTACCATCTATCACTTTTTGATTTTGACTGGGCATAGGTTATCCTCCATCACTGTGGTAAATAGTTTTGGCAATTTTACCTCCTTTACATTTTTTATGCCTATCTTAATATTCATCAACAGAGGATCGCTGAACAATTGTCTATGTGTATTGAGGAATCTTGTAGGATATTAGCATATGTATGGGAGAAACTTTGCTGGAGCAGAATCTCTTGTAATGATTTGCTCTATAGAATCATCATTTCTCATGATAATAAACAATAAACACGGTTGTATCGTAATAGTTTCCACACTTATCAATGTGACCACAAAAATACAGTTTTTTAGAGGAGATCATTTGTGTAAAATAATGTGAGAACAATTCTGAAAGTCTTAATTACTCCAATCAATACTCTGATTCTAGAGGACTTATGGTGAAGAATGCTAACTACTTCTGGACAAAATAGCAGTGGAATAAACATATACATGTATCTCTATATACATATATATAATATGCTACATAATAATATATACATATATGTTTATATACATATGTATTGTGTATGTATATGTATATGCTCGAGTATATATGCATACACAGTGAATACTTGTATACATATATGTGTTGATATATACATGTACGTATGTTTTTGATATGGGGATTTGTCTGGCTTGACTGTACATATTTATTATAAATGTTTTGTTTTTCTTTTTGTCATATTGAGGAAAAGATGGAGAAAGTAAAAAGTAGATGCTTAATAATTGAAAAAATAATTTAAAAAATGAAGTTATTTGTGAAACCCTGCCAATTTCCTGATCCCTTCTCATATTTTCTTCAACAACAATATATAGACATATTGTTAATGTAGCAACACACAAGCGTACAATAACACATTAATACGTGTGTATCGAACCTGTTAACATATTTCAGAATATGCATGTATATTTGATATGTATGTGGATATATTTATGTCATTCTCATTAAGATTTTATAAAGCAAAGTAGGTTATGGAATCATGTTACTGGTGCCTTCTTGAGCATTTTTTTTTATTCCTGACTCTTTCATTCATTTATTCATTCATTCAACATTAAGGGACCGTTGATTAAGCACATGATATAAAGCATGGCTGGCACAGGAGATAGAGTGCTGGATCTGGAGTCAGGAAGACCTGGGTTCAAATCCGGCCTCAGACACTTACTAGCTGTGTGACTCTGGACAAGTCATTTAACCCTAATTGCCTTAGTTTCTTCTTCTATAAAATGAGCTGGAGAAGGAAATGGCAAATCACTCCAGTATCTTTGCCAAGAAAACCCACAAATGGGGTCACAAAGAATCAGACATGACTGAAATGACTGAACAACAAAAACAAGGCATGTGCTATTCTTGCTGAGGATAAAAAGACAAAACCGGAACAACTCCTTCCCTCAAGGAGATTACATCTATTGGTATTTGTTTGGCATCTTCCTTTTTTTCAAATACCTTAAAAATCAATGTCAGTGCTTTTGAAATTTTGTCATCCTCATCACATATTTCGTTTGTCTCATCTAGTGTTGTCTGGTCTGCTAGTCTTGTCAACTTCAATTTCTTAAGTACCATTTGTACTTCTTTATATAATAAAATTGGGATTTAGATGTTAGAGTCTAAATGTAGTTATTCTATTTGTAATTACCATGATAATAGATTATTATTGCATTTCATCTATTTGTTGTCTTCCAAGCATCATCTATAAGGACTCCTAGATGTAATTTAGTTGAGTCTCACCCAAGCTTTCTGAAGTAATTTCCCCCATTTGCTGTTTTTTAGTTAATATTCCTCATAATAATATTTTGTAGATTTATTTATAGGCTTGTCCTTGGTTTTCATATCTCTCTACTTGGCAAAGAAATTGTGTTTTCTGTGTTGTTTTATCTTCATTACTATAATGATTATTTTGTATCTTTTAAACTTCTAAAGGAAATTAATATAATAATTAATAGTTAAATAAATAACTAAATAAAAATTAATATAATAAATTAATGATAACCGGTGTCAATTCCCCTTGCTTCATCAGTTTCCCATTTCTAATCATCAACAGTTTTGTTTGAATAGGTCTGGATTAAGCTGTTATAATTGCTTGCAACATCTTCTAAACATCTTTATCTGTTCTTATAATTTATTGTTGATTTTAATCTCCACATACGTTAGTCTATGATCTGATTATGCCCAGATTCTGAAATAACTCCTTTATTTATAACCAGTTGTTTCCTGTCAATTAAAATTTAATCATTTTCATTTTTTGTGATGTTCAGCGCTTGTCATCCTCAGAGTCTTCCAACTAATTTCTTGCAGAAGATATTTATAATATATAGTACAAACAAAAAGCTTCTGAGGAATCTGCATGCCTCTGACCCTTTTCACTTATTAATTTCAAATTATATTTTGTAACTTTTTTCATTCTCCCCATGTCCATCTTTGCACTGAAATATCTGAATGTGTGTTTACTTGGTTTGCCAAGTCTGGTCAAATCTTTCATAGAATCTTTCTGAGCAAAAAATATTGGAGCATCAATTTTACTTATTTTCATTGGTCTTTTTACCCTAATCTTTACCATTGCAAAAGTGAAATGAATAATTGTCAGTGAAAGGATGCATCTCGTTTATTTTGGGGACACATGAAATTATCTTGACCTAATTTGCCTCTCCAAAGAAAACCAGACCTTAAAATTCCATATAAATGCACACTGGGGCAGCTAGGTGGTGCAGGTGGCCCTGAAGTCAGGAGGAGCTGAGTTCAAATCTGGCCTCAGACACTTAACACTTACTAGCTGTGTGACCTCGGGCAAGTCATTTAACCACAATTACCCTGCCTTCCCCCCCTCCAAAAAAAAGCATATAAATGTAGGAGAAAAAGAGGAGAATAAATGTGCACTATTCTATTTAGCAACAACTTTTTTTTTCACAACTTCTGGTTTCATTAATAGTAATAACATAAATGTTGAAATGGTTCATTTACACTAATACTAGATCAACTTGTGGGATTTTGGATGACAACTCATGTTTAGAATACTCACAATTATGTAAATGTTTATTATATGTAGTCTAAAAGTTGAGTTTCTTAGTACCTTCCATACCTTGATTTTTGGATAGGAAATGTCAAAAAGACCAAAGTTCTATAGGTCATGGGCCATAGCACTGAAAGTAGCCTTGAAATAGGCTAAATTATTCTAGTATGATTTTTATTTCTTTTTGGAGCTATTGGTGAGCAGAGAAAAGAGTGGACAGGGAAATGGGAAATCCATTTTAGGCTTGGCCTTTTCACTGCCAAGCTCTGTGTCCATGGACAAACTATTCCACCTTTCTGGATCCCATTTGTAAACTGATGACCAGGTTTTGTCCTGAGTTATCTACCAAGGATATAATGATGGGAAATCCATAACTCTGTGTAAAATACCTTAAGTCTTTTGGCCAGTAGATATTATATAAGTCCAAGGAATTGTTATCTGATTCAACATCCAGGGAAAATGTGAACAACTTACTTTTTAAACAACGCCCTGCATTTGTTTTTGTGGAGCTTTCTCCTTTAAGTGCAATGCATTACTTCTGTGTTTAAAATACAGATAAGTCCAGGAGGTCATCTTTCTGTCTCTGTCTCTGTCTCTGTCTCTCTGTATCTCTCTCTGTCTCTCTTTCTATCTCTGTCTCTGTCTGTCTGTCTCTTTTTCTCTCTCTCCCTCCTCCCTCCCTTTTCTTCTCTATCTCTCCCCCATTTTCTTTTTCTCACTTTCTCTCCCCCCACCTGTCTTCATCCCTATGTTTAATATTTCACTTAACCTACTTATCTTCTTAACTATGGAAAGTTTTAGTGTCATGTTTTTGTGCCCAAAACTCCTTCCCTGATGATTGCCCCCCTCTGTACAAAGTGTGACTTTCTATTCATGTTTCAATATTGATCATCGATATCATCAAACTTGCCAGAACTCACATTTGATTATTTAATGTTCACTTAGACCTCCCTGAGTGCTTGTTTCCTTTCCAGAGAGACCCCTTTTAGAGGTATTGTGGTAAAATGAAAAGATTCCTAAACTTAAAGTCAAGAGAGACCTGAATTATTATCTGACCCCTGACACTTATTAGCTATTCAGACAAATTATTGAAGCTGGTTGAGTCTCCTTCTTTTATTACCAAGATGAACATATTTCTGCACTTCCTACTTCAAAGCATTGTTGTGAGTCCATAAACATGGTGGTGTAGTCCATAAATAGCTATGGGAACGAGTTATCCTTATTTCATAGTCACCTGACATGAATTGGATCTGAAAGTTGATTTCCAGTGCTTACTTTGATAAGCCATCTTTTATTGTAGAAGGAGCATATTGCAAGGTACTGGCTTGTGTTTAGGGGAAATTCAGATTATTATGGTTCCTGGAAAAGGAGAGAGTATTCCATAAACATCCTTGCCCCCATTTACCCTGTCACCTGGGATCTGTTGGATTGGGTTTTCTACTGACTTTGGTTCAGAACACTTCTCTATGTGATTGGTGGCTTGATTCTTCCATTGTTTCTATGAAGATTCTGTTTTTTATGTAACCTCCATATGTATGTGTGTATGTGCATGGTTGTTTGCATGCTCATTTTGCCCATTAGAATATGAACTCCTTGAGAAGGGATACGTGCCTTTCTTTACCTTTCTTTGAACCCTCAGCACTTGGCACAATGCCTGACATGCAGTAAGTTAGCCTTCATTATGGTTTCAGGACAACTTGGATTTTTTTTAAACAAGGACTACTATGTAAGAACAATTTTTTCCATCCATTCCTTTCTACCCTATTCCCTCTGGGATTTTGGTTCATACTCTTTAACACTACTGTTCTAGTCTCCTAATGGGTCTTCTCATCAGCTTCTCCTTCTACCAATTTCGTAGAGTTATCTAAAACATTTTCTTATGCCAAATCTGGTCAGGTTACTCTTCTGTTGAACAATTTTCACTGCCTCCCTATTGCAAGCCTAGCAAAATTCAGACTAGCCTTCCTGGCAATCAAAGCCCTCCCCAGTGTGGTGCCATGCTATCTTTATAGCCTTAGCTCTCCTCGATTCTTTCTATCATGCCACTCTACTAGACTGTTCTTTTCCCTGAACATGCTCTTTGTTTTCCCATCTCTGTACCTTTGCCTAGGTTTTTCCTGACTATCTCAAGTATCCTCCATACCTCTCTTCACTGGTTGAATTTTTAATCCAGAGAGGCATCATGCTATAGTGGACAGAGTATTGACATTGAAGTCAAGCAGATATGGTTTCTAATTCTGTTTTTGACACCCACTTGCTATGTGGCAACAGATAAGTCCTTTAACCTTTCCTGGCCTCAATTTTCTCATCTATAAAATAGGGTTAATTATAGCATCTACTTTACAGGTTTGTCGTGAAGATGAACTGAGACAATATATTTTGCACTTTGCAAACTTAATAGAACTATATAGTTCTATATAACTGCAAGGTATTATTATTAAAATTTATCTCGAATACCACTTCTTCCATGAAGACTTCCTGGATCTCCCCAGGTAATATTTTTCATCAGACCTAGCTTTATTTGTTTCTTGTGTATTTTTAAAATAATGTAACATCAAGAAATGCAGGTATCTATATTTATGCCTTATGCCTCTATTAACTGATTGTAAACCCCAGGAAGACAGGGATTCTGTATTAAACTTTGTACCCCCTGCTTACATTCCATAAGTACTTAATAAATGTTTGTTGATTCAATAGTTTGTAAGTTGATTGAGACAAAAAGACTTTCTTAGGACTTTAGATGGCTTAGAGAGGTCAGCTCTGCCAGTAATAGGAAGTCTTTGATATTTGTTCCATGTGGCTTAAGGATAGATGAACTACAGACATCCCTGAGTCAAGTCTTGACTTACCTAGAAACGTAGACAAATGGAGTTATTATTTGGAGTTTATTTTTTAGAGTTAATTAATTGCCTTCTTAGTTGATCTTTTTTCTCAAAGAAGTTTGCCCCATGCAGTTATGTTCTCCTGCTTGACCGAGTAGCAGAAGTAAGCTGACCTAGTGTTCTATGAACCAGCTAAGCCATTGGTTTCCCTGGAAACAAGAACCACACAAAAATATCTCCTTCCCTCTTCCTAGAAATCTAATGTTGGAAGCAACCTTAGACAGCATCTAGCCCACACTCCTACCTATCTAGGAATTTTTTCTATAATATCCCTGAAGGGAAATAAATCCATCTTTTACTTGAATGCTTTTAAGGACAAAAAGCTCACTACGTCATAAGAAAGATTATTTTATATTTAGACAGTTTTTGCTGTTAGGATATTCTTTCATGTGATGCATTCAAGTATGCTTTCCCGTAACTTCAATTCATTTGTCCTAATGGTGGATAGAGTGTAGGACCTGGAGTCAGGAACATCAGAGTTCAAATTCTGCTTCAGATGCTCATTAGCTGTGTGATGATGGGCATGTTACATAATCTCTCTTTCAGCCTCAGTTTCCTCCCCTGTAAAATGGGGATTAAAAATAGCACCTGCATCATAGGGTTATTTTGAGGATCGAATGAGATAGCATATACGAAGTTCTATGCAACCTCAAAGTGCTATATAAATGGCAGTAGCCATTGTTTTTATTATTGAGGTAGCTAGGTGGTAGAGTAGATAAAGCATCAGGCCTGGAATAAGGAAGACCTGGGTTCAAATCCAGCTTCAGACACTTACTAGCTGTGACACTGTTTGCCCCACTTTCTTTTCTTTTCTTTTTTTTTTTCTTTTTGGAGGGGGGGAAAGTAGGGCAATTGGGGTTAAGTGACTTGCCCAAGGTCACACGGCTAGTTTTTGTGTTAAATGTCTGAGGCCGAATTTGAACTCAGGTCCTCCTTACTCCAGGGCCAATGCTCTATTCACTGTGCCATCTAGCCACCCCTGCCCCACTTTCTTCATCTGTAAAATGAACTGGAGAAGGAAATGGCAAACGCTTCCAGTACTTTTGCCAAGAAAACTCCAAACGGGGTCACAAAGAGTCAAACATGACTGAAACAACTGAACGACAATAATTATTATTTGTTAGAATGATGCTAATTTCTTGTCCATATGACTGTCCTTCAGTAATTTGAAGTCAGCTCTCATATCCTCCCTAAAGCCTTATCTTCTTCATCCTAAACAATTTTCTAAACTGATCTTGAAATAGCATGGTTTTTAGAATCCACAATATCTTCTTCACTGTCTTTGATTCTTTTTGGTGTAGGGCCTTATAAATAGTGAGGGAAGTGGTTGGTCATGAGCTCCTGAGCCTGTAGTTGACAGAGGGTAAACTGAGATGTTTTAATACCTATGTGACCCTGTAAAATGAAGGAATTGGGCTAGGTGGTCCAGTGACCATCAAGATAATAATTAATAATAATAATATCTAATATTATTATAGCTATTGAAGACTTTGTAAAGCACTCTACAAATTTTGTCTCATTTAATCCTCACATTAACCTTGTAAGGTTGGTGCTATTATTATCCTCTTTTATAGAGGAGGAAACAGGAAGAAAGAAGTTAGGAGATTGTGATTGTCTGAGATTTGAATTCAGGTCTTCCTGATTCTAAGTCCTACACTCTATCCTCTGTACTAATGAGCTGCCTTCACTCTGTGGGAGGAATGTAACTCTATTCATATGAGTCTACTCAAAATAAATGAACCCAATATCACCAAAAAATTGCAGCTAAATGAAAAGATGAATAAAGAAGTAGGAAGAATTATTTTCATTGTGTGGCCATAAGCAACAAGGAACAACATTTCATGGGACATGTCCATCTTTCTTGGCAGAGTTCGTGAAGAACACAAAGACATAGAATGCCATGAAGATAAGTGTAGCATAGGCATCAAAGTCTACTGCAAGGTATAAAGCAATAGAGAAATGATCAGAAAATCTCAAAGCACTGTTCTAAACTAAGCCAACATAAGCTTTTGCTAATCAGGATTTGATATTTGATTCAATGTGAAGACAGACACTGAGGATAAAGGTGAAAATTGCATTGGGCCATGATTTCATATAAAGAAATTAAAAAAAAAATTCCAAAGACTCAGATTAATTACTGAGAAGCTACAAGCACATTCAGTCCATCCCAAATGCTTCCTTAGGAAAAAGAGTTGGAAGGTGTGTGGTCATGGTGAGCACTGAGCAACATCACAGAGAAGGAAATTGATTCTTTCTTAACAGATAGGAAATGACTGGTTACTGAGGTGAGAGCCATTTTTGAATCAACCATCTGTGTAGAGTTAGCTCATCAACCGGTTAGAGTAAAGATTAAAATCAATACCAAACTGAAAGAAAGATGAGAAAATACTGCACAAAGACACAACAGGTCCAACCCAGCCTATTTTTTAAAAAAGATATTTTCTCCAAAAAAAAAGTGAAATGAACAAAAGTAAAGATGTTGACTTATTATTATAATTTCTTAGAGATTTGCTAATGCAAGAGTAGCCACAATGGCAAAACTGAAAGACCCTAGAAGCTGCCTCAGATACTAAGTGTTTGGTTTTCTTGCCATTCAGAAAGACATGGCAGCCAAGGACAATGCTGATTTTAACAAGCAGGCATTTTTCCAAAACACCGTAACAAGAATAAATATAATATAAAAAAGAGCAATAAGAGGCAGAAAACTTGGCATAGGCCCTACTAAGCCACTTTCTCTCTGAGAGCATTTAGAGATAAAAGTGGAGAGAAGACAACAAATAGGCATGAAATGGTATAGATCTGCTGGAATTTTTATTGTTGTTTATCCTTATTGGCAATAACAGTAGAACTACTCGGTTTCTGTTCTGATATTTCAGTATCCATATGCTATGTGAGGAAACTGAAATATCATTAGCAGATAGAGCAGCTGAGTCTGACGAGATACAAAGAGAAGAAATCTGTGCTGGAGGTGATGTAATTACAAAGGTATCCAAAAATTGATGCCCAAGGTATCACAAGCAGAGGAATCAGAAAAGTCATAAACAATACTTTCATCAAAAAATGGTGACTGAGAGGATACAACAGCTATTGACTCATATACCCATTTTCTTATGTCCATATAACAACATATTTGGGGGGGAAGTGTAAATCAAAATTTAAGCGATATGAAAAGAAATTGGTGAAATTGATTCCAGAGGAAAGACAATGAATGAAACACAACTCCTTCCTTTTCATAGGGAAGTGGCAGGCCATAGGTGGAGAATGAGGTATACATTGTCAGACATGGAAAACTGTTTTGTTTAACTTGACTTCTCTGTTACAAAGGATGGCTCTGTGGCAGAGGTTGGAATAAGAGGTCAAATAAGTATCAATAAAATAATTATTTAAAATTTAGAAAATAAAATTACAAACAGGAGTTTTGCCTGCAATGTGTTTCCCATGTTAACTTGAGCATCTGTGGCATACAAGACATCATCATCATCAGCCATGTAACTTGTTTATGTAGATATACCAAGGGTATTCTTGATAAGAATATAAGAAAGAAAAAGTCTTTTTTAAAACAGAATTTTTATTTTTTTCCAATTACATGGAAAGATAGTTTTCAACATTCATTTTTTGAAAGACTTTGAGGTCCAAATTTTTCTCTCTCCTTCCCTCCTTTCCCTTTCCCCAAGATGGCAAGCAATCTGAAGGTCATATATGTGCAATTATGTTAAACATATTTCTTCATTAGTTATGTTGTGAAAGAAGAAACAGAACAAAAGGGAAAAACATGAAACACACACACACACACACACACACACACGCACACACACACACACACCAAGTGAAAATAGCATGGTTCAGTCTGCATTCAGACTCCATAGTTCTTTCTCTGGATGTGCATAGCATTTTCATCATTAGTTCTTCGGAATTGTCTTAGATCATTGTATTACTAAGAAAAGCTAAGTCTATCATAGCTGATCATCACACAATGTTGCTGTTACGGTGTACAATGTTCTCCTGGTTTTGCTCACTCGGGAAGGCTTTAAAAGACAACTTATGATAACAGTCTACATTTTCAAAGTTGTCTTTGCAACTTACACTACTAAAGGGCCTCTAGAATAAATATAGTTCTACTGTGTTGTTTTTTGTTGGTTTTAAAGTACCTGATAGGACAAAACAGTCTGAAAAGATGTTTTCAAATAGTCTTTCCCACATATATGTGAATGATGCTAGATATCACCATAGAAATAGCATTCAAAGGTCCCCTGAATATCAGCATTAGCCAAAGTATAAAAAAAGAAGACAGACACTGTTAAAATATTTTTCACAATCCTTGATGATGTCAATCAATCAACAATTAATCAACAAATATTTATCAAACATGTGCCAAATATGTGCTAGGCTCAAGGGGCACAAAGACATAAAGTGAAAGGAACACTACTTTCAATAGCCTGCATTGAGGCCAATTGAAAGAGGAATTTCCCATTTATGATGAGCTTCTACAGCTGATCCTGTTTTCTTCATGCTATTACACAGATTGTTTTTAGCCTTCTCAGTGGGATCCATGGTTATTTGAAAGAAATTTGCCTAACCATCTCCACTGGAAAAACCAAATGAAAGAAAAACTAATATTGCCCAGATTACAATGTGAAAGGCATTCGCTCTGTTTATCCATCTTTTTCTTTCTTCCTTCCTTCCTTTCTTTTTTTCTTTCTTTCTTTCTTTCTTTCTTTCTTTCTTTCTTTCTTTCTTTCTTTCTTTCTTTCTTCCTCCTTTCCTTCTCTCTCTCTCTCTCTCTCTCTCTCTCTCTCTCTCTCTCTCTCTCTCTCTCTCTCTCCTCCTTTCTATATGTCTAATTAATTCACTTATTATCTATCTGGAATTAGAGGTGAAGAGGAGTAAGAGACTGAGCTCCATCATATCTGAGAAATCATACAGGTCTTTCATTGATCCCAAGCTGCTTGGTGCTGCAAAAACCTACTTTAAAAAAAAAAAAAAACAAAGCTCACACCATCTAGCAAACAAGTCATGTAACAACACAATCTCAAAAGACTCAAAAACTCAAAATTGCAGATAAAGGCAAAGCACAAGGAGAATATAAATATATTAGTGTCATAGATTTAGAACTAAAAGGGATCTTAGAAGCCACCTTGTCCAATTTCTTCATTTTTTAAAAAAACTGAGGCCCAGAGAGACAAAATGAAATGTCCAAAGTGACACAGATAGTTAAGAGGGAGAGGTGGGATTTGAGCCCCCATCATTCTTTCCACTATTCCATGCTTCCCCTCTGTTCTCTATTACTAACCAACCATAGCTTGAACATCAGAGGTGGAAATAAAATACATCACTAAGAATATGTGTGATCAGAAAAGGAATTTGTCTAGTGATGTAATTAGAGTAAAGGGTAACAGATGGAGAGCCTACGTCTCCCAAGGGAATCTACAAAATATTAGAAGAATCAGAGAAGATTTTCTAGCATTTGACACTGACCTTAAAATCTCAAGGACCAATGAGATGACATGGATCTCACAAAACAAGTAGACATATGAGAGACACCAAAGGAGAGCATATTCACACCAACAAAATAAATAATCAACATAATGCTGAGGACTTAATTCTTGGGGATCATACTGGAGATATCCCTCTAGATTAACATTGATCCATCAATCACCACTCTTTAGGTCTAGCCATTTAACAAGTCCAGAATCCACCCAATCATTATCTATTCTATATCCTTCTACTTTGTCTTCCAGGTTATCATAAGCCATTATCACATGCTTTGCTGAAACCCAGGTATATTATTATTCAAATATTTCTCTGATCTACAAGTCTGTTCAACTCTGCCACAAGGGAAGTCACTCATATGTCCTGTGATTGATGAAGCCATGCTGACTCTTAGTGATCACTGTTTCCCTTTCTAAATGCTAACAAACCATCCCTTCAAAAATACATTTTTTACTGATAATAAATCATAAAGACATTTATTTTAAAACAATTCTTTGGTTTGTATATATAAAATTTTTACCATTTATTAAAGATGAAAGCAAATTTGCATACTAAAGAGATTGGTATGCTTGTTTATTTTGCATAAAAAATTGAATCTTGGCTGATATTGCAGAATATAGAGCACCTTCAACATTTTTCAGAGGTAGTCAATACTTTGACTTTATAATCATCAATACTAAGAGCATCATTTTCCATAAACACATAGTACAAAATGGCAGAAGCATGTTTAGGCCTATGTCAGAGATTGTTGGAAATTCTGTCCTATTCCCAAGCCAAAAGTCATTTAATGATTTTCCAGGAAACTCAAGTTTAAACCTGTATCACTTGATAACTCGGCAAATTCTTCTTGAACTTTTAATGCAGATGACTGATATTTTTAATTTCAATTGAGTATGGTTTATGAACCCAACTTGGTTTTTTAGAATCAAAATTTGAAGGGAAGTATATCTGAAATGGTGTCTCTGAGCACTTCAGATGATCTATAATTCTTTTTTTTAATTCCAAACCTTTTATTTTTTATTAACTTCTGTTTTACATCATTCATTTCCACCAGATTTTGAATTACAATCATTTCCCCCCCCTGTTTTCCCCCTACCCACCCTCCCGGAATAGCAGTCCCGCAAGACATCACTTCCTCCAATCTGCTCTCTCCCATATCATCTCCCATACCTCCTTCAACTTTTCCATTAGAGGAAGGTGACTCTTTGTGTCCCAATGCCTACACATCTTATCTCTCAATTACAAGCAAAAGAGTATTAATAATAGTATTTATATATATTTGAAACATTTAATGTTAAGACCTCGAATTTCAGATCCATTTCCTTCCTCCCTTGTCACCCATTCCCTCTGGGGAGATAAGTAATTCAGTATATGTTGTACATGTCTAGCTATGCAAAACATTATCATAGTAGATATATTGTACAAGGCTGCTTATAATTCTCTCCCACTCATCCCACCTCCCCACCTGGTCCATTCCCCACTTGATCCTGTCCCTCTTCTATAGTGGGTACTTCCAACCTCCCCTCACCCCAAGGATGCCCTCCCATCCATCATCCCTCCTCTCATCCCCCTTCCCCCTATCCTGTTGCAAGTTGAGATATCCCATTTAGTATGTATGTCATTCTCTCCCTGAACCAAATTCAATGTGAATGTGGTTTTGCCTTTTTAGCCTTCCTTATTCTCCCCCTCCTTTGCAACCACTTCCCCTTGCTTCTTCTACATGGGATAGTTTACCCTACCCTGTCTCTCCCCATCTCCTCTTGCCACTTCCCTCTCTCATCTCATAATTTCATGCCTTGAGTATCCTCCCTTCCCAACAAATTCAACCTATGCCCTCTATCCATATATAACTGTAACCATATACACACACATTCACATATGTATTCATATGACCATACACCCTTCTTCCATTATTTTCATAGTGAGAAAGATTTCATCAGTCATAGTTATTGTTTTTCCATATAGGAATGTAAATATTTCAACTTTGATAAGTTCCTTTTGATTTCTTTTCCCTGATTACCTTCTCAGGCATCTCTTCCTTCTTGTGTCTGGATGTCAAATTTTCTATTCAATTCTTGTTATTTCCTCAAGAATGCTTGAAAGTCCTCTATTCCACTGAATGACCATATTTTCCCCTGAAACAAAATACTCAGTTTTGCTGGGTAGGTGACCCTTGGGTTCATTCCCAGCTCTTTTGCCCTCTGGAATATCATATTCCATGCCCTTCAATCCCTCAGTGTAGAAGCTGCCAGGTCCTGGGCTATTCTGATTGTGTTTCCACAATATTGAAATTGTTTCTTCCTGGCTGCTTGTAGTATTTTCTCCTTGATCTGGGGATTCTGGAACCTGGCTATAATATTCCTGGGAGTTTTCTTTTTGGGAACTTTTTCAGGAGGTGATTGGTGGATTCTTTCAACCTCTGTTTTGCCCTCTAGGTCTAAAACATCAGGGCAATTTTCCTTGAGAATTTCTTGACGGGTGATTTCTAGCTTCTTTCTTTGATCATGGCTTTCAGGTAGTCCAATAATTTTTAAATTGTCTCTCCTGGATCTATCTTCCAGGT
Source organism: Gymnobelideus leadbeateri (assembly GCA_011680675.1). Lineage (NCBI taxonomy): Eukaryota > Metazoa > Chordata > Mammalia > Diprotodontia > Petauridae > Gymnobelideus > Gymnobelideus leadbeateri. The sequence continues at coordinate 123,790 of WOXC01008587.1, forward strand.
CAGTGGTTTTTCCCATGAGATATTTCACATTGCCTTCTAATCTTTCATTTGTTTGGATCTGCTTAACAGCATCTTGATTTCTCATAAAGTCATTAGCTTCCATTTGCTCCAGTCTAACTCTGAAGGAATGAATCTCCTCAGTGAACTTTTGAGATTCTTTTTCCATCTGGCAAATTCGACTTTTTAAGGCATTCTTCTCCTCATTGCCCTTTTGGGCCTCCTTTGCCATTTGATTAGTCTATTTTTTAAGGTGTTGTTTTCCTCAGTCAGGCTGTTGATCCTCATTTCATACTTTTCCTGCATCCTTCTCATTTCTCTTTCCAATTTTTCCTCCACTTCTCTTATCTGATTTTTAAAGTCCTTCTTAAGGTCCTCTATGGCCTGCAACCCGCTCATGTTTTCCCCTGGGGCTTTTGGAGCAGGACTTCTGACCTCACAGTCCTCTTCCCCTATGCTTTGACCCTCTTTGCCCCCAAAGTAGGAGTCTAGGGTTGCATTTTTCTGTTTAATTTGTTTCCTTTGTCTTGGCATGTTGCCACTTAATTACTTGACTTTTGGACTTGTTGCCACAGAATGGCTTTAAGGCCAGATAGAGGAATTTTTGTCCCGAATGTGTGGGGGGCAACTTCCATTTCTGGCAAGCTGGAAACCCACCCATGACCTCCACCCCAGATCACAATCCAGATCCAGGGAGGTTAAAGCAAGAGCGATTACCCCCCAAGACTGATCGCTGGATCTCCCTACAGTTCGCAGGCCAGGAGCTGGAGCTGCCTCTGAAAACTACAAAATGGTGTGTCTCCTCATAGCTTCAGCCCCCAGGGGAGGAAGCTGACACATTCCCCAAATTGGTCCCAAAGTCCATAGGACACTAACCTCTCACTTTGTCCTAGGCATGTCTATGTTGATAATTCTGGAATCGCCACAGCTGCTGGTGTTCTGGGGTCCCTCCAGCCGGCTGCTGGCCCTGCTGCCCTGGGGCTAAAACCTCGACTCAGGCAGACCGGACCTGTGCTCGGCTCCCTGCTCGGCTCCCCGCGCTCTGCACGCTGTGCTGCCAGCTCCCAGACGTCTGTGCTGGTCCTTCCTGCAGGGCTGCTGGGCTGTCCTCAGCGGGAGGTTAGCTTCTCTGTGTTGTTCTGTGGGTGCTGGGGCTCCAGAAGTTGTTCAGAGTCCCCTTTTACATAGTTTGGAGGTAATCCGGGGGCAGAGTGGCTTGGACGCGCTGTTTCTACTCTGCCATCTTGGCTCCGCCCCCAAAAATACATCTTTAGAACTTTGTTAGGAACTGAAGTCAAACTCACCAACTTATAATTTAAAGAATCTATCCTCTAACTTTTTGTAACAAATGGGGCCAATGTTGACTCTCTCCTTTTTTTTTTGTAGTACTTTTCCTTCTTCATGGTGGATGCTTAGCTATCACATCCAAAGAAGTCTGGATAGAAGTTTTGCTTTTTACTTTCAATATACAAAGATAAGATGTTAATTGAATGAAATGAGATTAGAAGGGGGGCATTTTGTTTCTACTTCAGAGAACACACTATTTTATTTTATTTGCTTGGGGGGAAGGGACAATTGGGGTTAAGTGACTTGCCCAAGGTCACAAGGCTAATACATGTTAAGTGTCTGAGGCCACATTTGAACTCAGGTCCTCCTGACTCCAGGGCTGGTGCTCTATTCACTGCCCACCACCTAGCTGCCCCAGAACACAGTATTTTAAAGGGTTTAAACATTTTAGTGGTGTATATGCAAATCATTCTGCTAAGTACAAATGAGTCTTAGATAACCACTAAGCAGATCTAGCAGAACCAATGATTAGGATCATTCTCAGCTTTTAATTTTATATTCTTATGTATTTTTCATCTCCTTTAATTCAGACTTTTCTCTCCTTACATTGTCTGAATTAGGGAAGGTTTGTTAGGAAGGTTTGTTAAATTTCACTTTGGATGCTTATTAATGGTATGATTTTGGGCAAATCACAACTTTTCTGGAACTCAGTTTTCTCATCTTTAAAATGGGAAAGACAGTTGAACTTGATGGTCTTTGAAATCCCTTCTTGCTCTACATGTATGATTCTTTTTGGAGAAAAAAGAGAATTGCTCCTCCTCCCAATTGCCTTTCTTCCTCTGGTTCACAGGATCATGGGTTTAGAGTTGAAAGGGGTGTTAAAGGTCACTGAGTCCAAATCTCTCATTTTACAGTTGAGGAAACTGAGGCCCAGAGAGGTTGTGTTTTGCCCTGGTTACACAGCCAATGGGTATCTAGGGTGATATGCAAACCCAAGTATCCATAACTCCAGGGTGATTTCCCTTGGATATTTTACCCTACAACCTGAGGAGAGCTTCTGAACTGCTCCTTCTCTTTTTGGGGGCTTTGTCCCACTTTGGAAATGGCATCACTGGTTTCTACTCAGGCATACAGCTGCCATTCTTAATAATTTTCTTTGAGTCTAGAGCTTTGGTTAACAGAGCATCTTGGAGAGGCAGTGTCATGTTGGAACCTGCTGATCCATAGAGCCAGAATCTATTTTCCCCACATGAAAATGAGTCTAAATAGCTTAAGGGAAACCAAAGTACCTAAATATTACACAGTAGACTTAAAAACTCTGAAAAAGCTATTATGATCTACCTGCTAAATAAATATGTTTTTTAGAAATGGTCTAAAGCCTTATTTATAGGAGGGACCCAAATGACTTGGAAGGAACTTACTTAAGAAGCTGTTAGCTCTTGAAGCTATTGCCGAGTTTAGTGAAATACTTTATAGTTCTTTGATTTAATAATGTTATGAGAAAAGGTAGCCTAACGGTGCACATCTCAAGGCAGAATGTGGACAGTCCCCTCCTCCCAGAAGATGAGGAAATGGATTCTGCAGGAGTTTTCATTCAATCTAAAAGATATTTATTGTATAAATACCATTACCCGTACCTGGACTGGTTACTAGTCATTTTTGTTTATTGGAGACTGGGATTGAGTGTGGGCAGAGAAGGACTTGGTCTTGATCCCTGCTCCCAGGGAGTTTACAATACAATTGAAAAGTCAAGATGTACATACAACATCATGTGAGAGGGAGGATCTAGGATTTGGAATCAGAGGACTTAAATGTAAATCTCAGATTTCCTACTTACTTCCTCTGTAACCTGTAGAAAGTCATTTTACATGCCTAGACTTTGGTTTTCTTATCTGTAAATTCAAGGAATTGGACTGGATACTCTCCAATGTCCCTTCCAGTTCTAAAGCCTATGAAATGTGAAACAATTCGAGAACAATGAGAAAAGGTATAAAATCAAATGTAAACACATGCAGACATCAGTATAAGATAGATGGGGGAAGGCAGAGGGGGCAGAGAACTACACGGGCCAAGTGATTTTGGAAAGCTCCTGAGGAAAAGTGGAATTTGAAGTAGATCTTGAAGGATGAACAGTAATAGAGATGGTAAGACACTGAGGGGGAGGAAGTGTCAACAAAGGTGAGAAGATTGTAATAGAAATGGCTCATTCATAGAATGGTCAGTAGAACTGCTTGGATAGATCAGAGATTTATTGGGGAGGTGAAGGAGAAAGATTGAATAGATAGGGTGGGACCAGATTGTGGAGGACCTTAAATGCCAGGCTAAAGATTAATTTCTTTTGTTTAGATAAATACATGTTTTATGTGCACATTTCTGATTGATTGATGGTGTGAAGTGTCATAGACCTAAAGGTTTAAAGCGGCAGAAGATTGTACAATTATCCCTTCCACATTGTAGGGGTTAGCGGCATCATTCCCCCACAATCTGGAAAATCCACGTAAAATTTTTTGGCCCTACCTTTGTACCAGAGAAGAAGTCTGAATTATTATGGTGTTAAAAAGTAAAATATATTGATGTTATACAATGCTATACATATATTTTATTTATTTCTGAGTTTCTAAACTTTTTTTCTGTGTCATCAACTTCTGCTGACCTTCTTATGTCATCTGTGGCCTCTGCAAAACTCCCCCCAAATTTCCATTTAATTTCTTATGCCGACCTGTGATATATTGAAACTGTGATGGGGAAAGTCATGATGTGGAAGGGATAACTGTGTAGATTTAGAGTTGGAAGGGACTTTAGAGGCCATCTAGTCCACCCTTTCCCCCTCTTCTTAATCCAAAGAGGAATTGAAAGAAGTGACTTTCCCAAGATCACATAAATAGTAAGTGGTAGAAGACTTGAACCCAAGTTCTCTGACTCCAAATAGAGAGCTTTTTTCACTGCATATCATACAGCAACCATCTTGTGGAGATACAAAAGCACCTTATAAGAAGCAGGACTGTTGTATGGGATCAAATGAAATAATGTATATACCACACTTTACAAACCTAAAAATACTCTTAAAAATTAGCTTTTGTTGTTGTTAACCAGTGGAACATGTTCCCTTGGTTCTTGTGTTCTAGATGGTTCTGTTGGCTCTAATTGCTGCATGAATGGTGTATTCTTGAGTCAAGGCAGAGCAGGATACCATGTCTACATCTATGGAGTCAGTGTTGGGGAGATGAAGAGAGAGAGAGAGAGAGAGAGAGAGAGAGAGAGAGAGAGAGAGAGAGAGAGAGAGAGAGAGAGAAGAGAGAAGAGAAGAAAGAGAAGGAAACAAGGAGTGAAAGAGAGAGAAGGAGGGGCGGCTAGGTGGTGCAGTGAGTAGAGTGTCGGCCCTGGAGTCAGAAGGACCTGAGTTCGGTTCCGGCCTCAGACACTTAACGCACACACAAATAAAAACCTAGACCTTGGGCAAGTTACTTAATCCCAATTGCCCTCCAAAAAGCAAAAAAAAAAAGAGAGAGGAGAGAGAGAAGAAAGAGGAAGAGGAGAGAGGAAGAGAGAGAAGAAGATGAGGAGGAAAAGAGAGAAAAGGAGAAAAAGAGAAGAAAGAGGAAGAGAGGAGAGAGAGAGAAGAGGAAGAGGAGGAAAAGAGAGAGAGAGAAGGAGAGAGGGAAGAGAAGAAAGAGGAGGAAGGGGGAGAGAGAGAGAGAGAGGAAGAAAGAGAGAGAAGGGAGGAAAGTAAGAGAAAAAGCAAGAGAAAAGGAGAGAGAGGCATGAAGTTACTTTCTTTTAGTAAAATTACCTGTAAAGGAACAAATATGGAAATAATGCAGTTAAGCAACAATAGGAGCCGAGGATAAGAGGGAGTTGAAATGTCCTCCCTTGGGAGCTTTGCTGTTGGATGGCTTGCCATAGGTGTCCAATCTGAAGAGAATTGTCTAAGACATCATGTAGTTTAATTAAGCAAAGCTTAGCCTGTGTCTATACGCACAACTGGTTTGATTGAATTCAGTAAAACACACACACACACACACACACACACACACACACCAGTTTAGCTCAGAAAAGGAGCTGCTGTTTTTGTTTATTGGTTTGTTTGATTTACAAGAAACCAAATAATTGGCTTCCCTGAGTTATTCCCTCTTTTAGCTGGCTGCTTAGCTGGTATAGACCTGACCTTCACTTTTTGCTACAGAATCTTGTGTTAGAACTAGAAGATTCATTAAAGATCTCCTTGTCCAACCCTGACATTTTACTGAAGGGTTAACTAAGGCCCAGAGAAGGGAACAAAGGGACTTATCCAAGTTCTGTGACAAGTTAATGGCAGGGTGAGAACTGGAATCCTGGACCTTCTCCACTACTTGGCCATATCTCTTGTGAGAACATGGTAGAGCTCGGTCAGCTTCCAATCAGTCACATTAGACATGGTTTAATTTAGGCTTAGGAGGCTATTTTATTTTTGTATTCTATAGTACCCCTGCACATAGTAGGCACTTTTTTTTTTTAAATTGAAAGGAGGAAGGACCTGAGTCTTTCAACAGAATTGCATTAGTGCTTAGTAGTTGTGTGGTCATTGGCAAATCACTGAACCTCTCTGAGTATCAATTTCTTTATCTGTAAAATAGATGAATTAATTCATTCACTGTCGACTTTGCTGGTCTTTGTGATGAAGTCATTTGGGAACTATGAAGTCCTCCAGAAATCTATTATTATTTTGTATTTTTTACAGTTTCCATTAAATCCAGGCTTCATTTTTGCATTTTTCTTGAGAATCTGCAGAGACATAGTTTGTGCTAATCTGTAAGCTCTCAGTGACCCGTCCATCAGCTCTGCTGTGTTGCATTTTTGTTAAGCATCCAAAATTGATGGGAAAAAAGAATGCTTGCTTTTCACCTCATTTTACTTGCAAGGAAGGGCCTAAAACTTACCTCCTCAATTTGGCCTTGTGAAGTCAGATACTATTTCTCCTTGTAGGGATCTCCTGTGGCCAGCTGGGTACCTACCAGCTCTCAGGTACTTCCATCCCTCCACACTGCCTTGCTTTTTAAGGCCTTCTCTCCACTTTTCCTACAATTTGAAACTATTCTCCTCAAAGCAATTTGTACCAGTCCTCTACATCTCTCAGCCCCTTTTCCCAATTCCCTTGACAGCCTGAATCCCAGAATCTTGCTTTTCTTTCTCATTACATGTTGTGTTTTATAAATGTCCATGCTGTAGACAGCCCATACTACTTAGCCCATGGGGAGGGTGTGTGTGTGTGTGTGTGTGTGTGTGTGTGTGTGTGTGTGTGTGTGTGTGTGTAATATCAGTGACTAGGCTGGAAGGGGAGAAGGTGCCTTTCTTTTGTAGAGAGCTTTGTGTGTTAGGGATTTGCTTGAAAAGATTTGGCCAGACCTGGGAACCAAGCTGGTAACAGTCAAAGTGGGGACTGGTAACTTGGGAAACTATTCATCCTAACAGATAAATTCAGAGCCACAGAAATCCCATCCCTTTAATTGAATTTGCCGTAAATGCAGCAGACAGGCTCCCAGGCCTGCTTGGAATCTCCGGGAAGACCTAGAGAACCCATGCATGATTTCCGGTCACATTTTGGGCTGGGGAGAATGAAATCACATGCTACAGGATTAGGAAAGATGAACAACATTTTTTTTCTTTTTGCAATGTTCTCTCTACTTATCCTTCTGTTGTCGTTTTATTTTATTGCTGGTGATTTCTACTTTTGACTTGCTAATGGGAATGTATTTTTTCTCTGTATTGCCATTACCTCTTCCTGCTACTTTCCAGGTCACTAATTTTTCTGCTTAGAGTTCATTCTGTTTAGACCGATATGCTGTCTCTTTTAATGAGGTTATTTCTGGGTTATTAGCCTTCCTGTTATATGATACCTTATGTGAAGGGCCTAATTGATGTAAATCAAACATAGCTTACAGAGGAAAATCAAAAGAGCCTCCCAGATATTTGGTGGGTCCCTGTGTATATCTGGATTTCTGTATTTAAACCGACTTTTAAGACAAGAGGTTCCATGTTCCATCTAATAACACAGATCCATCCTTTTGTAGTCATAAAGGAGCAGATTCAAAGAGGTGGAAATTGAAGGAGTGCATTGGCATTTGGGTTTGCTGAATAAGCTTTAGACAGAAATTAGACTGAAAACTATTTAGTAGGAGGGGTCTAATTTGTACAGTTCAATAACCTCACCAGCTTCTTTTTATGAAGGCATCTCACAGATGCTGTTAAGCTTTAGGTTAATTTTTACAGATATTTTCTGGCTGTACTTAATGAATGAGGATTTAAATTGCAGGAAGAGGAAGGCTTTCCTTGCTAACTCTCATCAGGCAACATCTCTATCCTTCTGCTGGAGAGTGATTCTTGTGGTGATTTCCGCAGTCAGAGGGGGCCCTATCTCTGTTAAAAGAGGCTACTGCTTCCTTGCTTTGCTTAGGCTCCTGGACCAGAACCTGGATCACAGTAGATTCTGCCAAACAGAAAGGTGATTCTCCTTTCTGGAGAAAGAAAAAACACATACAGAATGCTCTTGTTCAGTCATAGATTCCTTGACCTTTAGGCAGGAATAACTCCTCTCTAGGAAAGGTAAGATTAGGACAGAGATGCTAAGAGGAGGCATGCAGGAGAATGTTTCATTCAGAAGGACCCCAGAAACCTCACTTTGTAGGGCTTGAGTAGGAAGAAGAGCTTGGGTCACCAGTGAATTGGCAAGAACTAAAAGGCTAGCTGCCTTTAGGGAAACCACATTGGGATTGCAACCCCACCTCCTAGTGCCCCCCAGACATTGGCTCCAGTATTGTTAGAGTGGCCCATCGCTTTAATGATGCCCCATGCAAAATCATTAACCCTCAGAAGCCCCACTTTCTCAAGCACTAGACTCATTTGCTCAGGCAGTGGAAAACCTGCTGTAGTGAAGGCATCCCACAGGAATATTGAGGGTACTAAATAGTTTATCTGTGATACTTTTCTTTCTTTTCCCCCTTTTATTCTTTCATTTTCCTTCTTTTCCCTTCCCTCCCTTTCCTTTTCTTTTCTTTCTCTTTCTTTCCTTCCTTTCTTTTTCTTTCCTTCCTTCTTCCTCCCTTCTTCCTTCCTCCTTTCTTCCTTCCTCCCTTCTTCCTTCCTTCCTTCCATCCCCTTTCTCCCTTCTTCCTTCCTTCCATCCTCTTTCTCCCTTCTTCCTTCCTTCCTTCCTTCATTTCTTTCTTCCTTTCTCTTCCTACCCTTTTTTCCTTCCTTCTTTCTTCCCTTCTCTCCCTCCCTCCCTTCTTTCTTCTTTCTTTTCTTCTTTCTTTCCTTCCTTTTTTCTTCCTTCCCTTCTCTTCCTACCCCTCTAACATCCAGACTTTTTTTCTTGCTTTTTGGAGCGGGGGAGGGCAGGGCAATTGGGGTTAAGTGACTTGCCCAATGTCACATGGCTAGTAAGTGTTAAGTGTTTGAGGCTGTATTTGAACTCAGGTCCTCTTGACTTCAGGGCCAGTGCTCTATTCAATGCACCACCTATTCTCCCCCTTCCTACCCTTCTTTCCTTCCTTTTTCTTTCTTTCCATTCTTTTTTTGAGGGGAGGCATACTGTATTTCTCTCTCTCTCTCTCTCTCTCTCTCTCTCTCTCTCTCTCTCTCTCTCTCTCTCTATTTTGCCAAGGCTCCATCTGTGACCTAGGCAAGTTCCCTCCTTAGGTAAACTAGTGGCCTTATGCCCCTAATGGTTTCCATATTGATATGAGACTCTTTATGGACACCAATTAGCTTTTTAATTGCAGTTCAGAACTTACAGGATCAAATGATATACAGCCTCAACTTCCCTCAGTAGGTATTACAGCATATGTCACCATGTTCAGCTGGGATGCTTTTCCTGATACTACCTCTGGACAGTATTTAACCCTCCAAGGGAAAGTAGGTTTGGAGAAGGCCTACAAAAAATGTTACTAAAAACGATAGTCAAAGCCAGAGAAGTAGCTCAGAATCCTTTCACCAGACACAAAAGTAGTTAGGAAAAGGGTGTGGCAGGGCAGAGCACAGTCCAACCGGGCCCAGGTGTGTAGCAGTCACACAGAAAACAGATCATGTGTACAGTCACATAAAGAGAAGGTGAGGTTCTTTCCCCAGAAGGTCCAGCCCCTGTGTCCTCATGGAGGAGGTAGAGGGAGAGGGTAGGCACCATGGTAATAGTATCCTGAGGTGGCCTGGATGTGGTCCAAACAGTGACCTGTATTGCACAATGTAGGTCAGCAGAGAGCCATAAGATACAAAGCATTCTGATGGCAATCTCTAAATGACTATAGGAAGGAAACTCCCATCTCCGATGTCAATGCCCTAAGGAAAAGATTTGATTTTCCTGCTCTAATTACAGATCTGGTAAAAGCACCAGCATCATGTCTTAGACTTATCTACTTACCCAGACAGGGAAGGCTAGTCCTCATCATAACTGTGAAATCTCTGAACTTTGTTTGGGGTTCCCAGGCTCCCTGATGTGCACTGTGCCTTTCCTTTCACTCCGTAATTCTCTCTTCCAAGCTCCCTAAGGCCTGGTGGGCTTATGCTCTTTAGCCACCCCACCCCTCAGTTACCAATCAAAAGTTCCTATTGAAATTGTTTTTACATGTAACTGGGGAAAAATAAAGTAATAAATAATAGAAAATACTAAATAAATAGATAGCAAATGAATGTAGCTAAATGCATGTAGCTGGGGAAAAATAAAATACTAAATGCTGAATAAATAAATAAAAATAAAATGCTAAATAAAAGAAAAAAGGGAAAAAAGAAAAAAGTTCCTATTGAATACTCCATTCCTAATAAATATACTGAGAAGAGTATGGCTCTTCTCATTTTTAAAGGCATCCAAGCTAAAGTTTAAATAAAATGATAGTGGAACTTTTGGGATCAACCAGCATGAATAAGAGGATTTAATGAAAATATTGAACTTTTCCCAGGATCTCATGTTCCTGATATTACAAAGGTGGTATAACCATAGGCTAGCTACCTTTTCCTGCTTTTTTTACCCAATAGCGTTAAGTATTGGCTATGGGGGCTGTGGAAAGAAATGTTATTGTTAGGGGAGAAGGAGGTTGAGGGCGGGTGGGAGAGCGGGGAAAGAGAGGATGGCAGTGTGAAATGGAAAAGGAGGTTTCAACAGTATGGCCTAGTGCATAAAGAGATTCTTACTAGCTATGTGACCCAGGACAAGTCCCTTAGCTTCTTTCTATCCCACTTTATTCCTCTGTGAAAATGAAAGGACCTGTTAAAAGGATCTCTTAAAATGAATTCAAGGATACTTCTATCTTCTGTAAAAGATCAAAAAGGAAGTAGTAGTGCAGAAGTACCTTCCAGGTAACCCTCTCCCATCCAATAAGCTCTCATTAACATCTTATTTCCAACTGGATCAGCTGTGGGTCTAGCCCATTTCTTTGTGACCTAGTGTAAACCTGAAATGACTTTGCTACAACAAGTATTCAGTAAGTGACTTCTATCTGCCTAATTCTGAAGTAGCAGTCAGTACACTGAGTGGGGGAAGGGTATAGGTAAGAACAATGGAAACCCCTGCTCCCAATTTAGAGCCTAACTGGGAAAATCCTCTAGGTTACAGAAAAGGAGATCTGCTGAAAGCTGGAGAAGTCAGGAACCATTTCATGAGGGACAGAAGAACAGGGGGATACTAAGCTAAGTCTTAAAAGATGAGTAGGATAGAGAGGAGGGAAATTAGAGTGTACTCTGAGGAATGAGGGGGAAAGCAGATGTGCAGAGGTAGAAATAAGAATGTGTGTGGGATGGATAGTGAGTATACTGGCCTCACTTTGAAAAGAGTGTGTATGCTGATGAGTAGTAGGAGGTAAGCTTTTTTTGCAACATGTAAAACATTTCCTTATTAGTCATTTTGTATAAGAAGACTCGAATAAAAGAAAAAGAATGAAAGTACAAAAGTGAAAATAGCATGCTTCAGTCGGTATTCATACAATATCAGTTCTTTCTCTGGAGGCGGATAGTATGCTTTATCATGAGTCCTCTGGGATTGTTTTGCATCATTGTACTGCTGAGAATAGCTAAGTCATTCACATTTCTTCATCATACCATATTGCTGTTACTGTGTACAATGTTCTCCTGGTTCTGCTCACTTCATTTTGCATCTGTTTGCTTAAATCTTTCCAGGTTTTTCTAAAATCATCCTGCTTGTCATTTCTTATAGCAGAATAATATTCTATCACAATGATATGCCACACCTTGCTTAGCCATTCCTCAATTGATGGGTATCCCTGTAATTAAAGTAGGTATATTTAAAGAAATAAATTTTATTTGTGCCTTTTGTTTTTATGTCATCTTTAGTTCCCAATGTATCCCACTCCATCTCCCTCACAGAGATTTCATTTCTTATGACAAATATGATGTTATTCTCAGAGGAGATGGTGGAGATTTGCTTCTGGGAGAACACAGGACTGGTACATGCCTGGATATCCCATATTGTTCTGGCACATGCTAGAGAACAGCTTTTTCCCATGGTCTTCATCGTCAGAGCTGTGGAGGTGACTATACTGGACAATGGTGAGGTTTTTTTGCATCATTGAATTATGAAGGTCAGTCAGCCAATAAACATGTATTAAATACCTACTACCTTCCAAGCCTTATACTAAGCACTAGGGTGATACAAAGAAAGGCCATTGGCAATCTGTACTCTCAAGGAGCTCACGGTCTAGTGAGCTAGACAACAACTATGTACAAATAAGGCATATACAGAATAAATCGGAAATAATCATAGAGTGAAGACATTAGAATTAAAATATTTTAATATTGTACATATTATGCACAATTATGAACATAATTATACACCTTAATATTTAATATTAACATAGAATTAAGGTGGATTGAGAAAAGCTTTCTTCAGAAGACAGGATTATAGCTGGGACTTGTGGAAAGCCAGGCAGTCCAGGAGGTGAACCCTTCACTCATAGTCAAGACACCATGTTGTAAGAGGGTAGAACTTCAGAGTCTCCTTCCTCCTATACCACCATATAGACTTGGGAAATAAGCTGAGAGTTTTGGTCTTTTCATTCATTCATTTCCATTCTAGGTGCAGGGAGTTTGTTGTAGGGGAAACTCTAAGGTCATCACCTTCTTGGTATAGGTTCAGTGATGGAATGAAATCAGGAACTTGCAAGACACTGAACATTGAATAAAGGAGGCTCCCTTTGCTCTGACACAGTAAAACTATCCAAGGAGAGAGCAGCACTAACTTCTTTGGATGCTCTCCCCCATTATCTGGTCAGCAAATCATCAGAATATGAAGACTCCCAGAACCAGGCACCCAATAAGTCTGAGAGGTACAAACTCTCCATGCCTGGGGCTTTTTATGTCTCTAGATCCTGGGGAATTGTGTTAGGGAATAAGGAGTTAATTAGTGGGGCAGGAAGCTGTCAGGAAGGCTAGGGTATAAGGAAGTCATGTCAAGAAAATGTTGGTACTATCACAGAGTGGAATCTCTGATCTCAATCAATCAATAAACATTTATTAATTGATTAAGTATTAACTATGTGCCAGGCACTGTGCTTAATGCTGGGTATACAAAAAGAGGCAAAATACAGTCCTTGCTCCTGAGGAGCTTACAATCTAATGGGGGAGACAACATGCAAACACACACACACATACATATACACACACATAATACACATACACAAAGCAAACTATATATAGGATAAATAGGAAATAATTCAAAAATGGAAAGCGTTGGAATTAAGAGGGGCCAGTGAAGACTTATTTTAGAAGGTGAGATTTTATTGGAATTTAAAGGAAGCCAGGGAGAGAAATAGTTGGGGAAGAAGGTGGAGAATATTCCAGGCATGGGGGGCAGACAGAAAAAAATGCCCAGAACTGAGAGATGGAGTGTCTTCTTTGTGGACAGCCAGAAGGCCAGTGTCACTGTGAATTGAAGAGTATATGTTAAGGAATAAAGTATAAGAAGACTGGAAAGGTAGGAGGGATATAGGTTATGTAGGATTTTGAATGCCAAACAGAGCGTTTTGTATTTGCTCCTGGACACAATAGCAAGCAATAGATTTCTTGAGTAGGAAAGGGACAGTGACATTATCAGACCTGCATTTTTGGTGGCTGAATGGAATGGAGAATGCGTTGGAGTTGGGGGAGACTTGGGGCAGGCAGACCCACCATCAGACTATTGCGATAGTTCAGGTGAGGGGTGGTGAGGCCTGCAATAAGGTGGTAAAAATGTGAGAAGAGAGAAAGGGGGCTTTTCAAGGGGTGCTACAAAGGTGAAATCAGCAGCCTTGGCAACAACTTTCATGTGGGGGGTGAGAGATAGTGAGGGGTCCAGAATGACTCCTACCTTGTGAATCCAAGGAACCAGGAGGATGGTGTTGCCCCTACAGTAATAGCAGAGGTAGAAGAGGGAGAGGATTTAAGAGGAAAGATAATGAGTACTGTTTTGTACTTATTGAGTTTGAGATCTCTACTAAATATCCAGTACAAGATATCTGACCCCGGTCTGTGAGCTCTGGGGATAGGAGAGTCTAGGAAGCCTGGCCAATTGTTAGTGTCATACCAACAGGAAGAGAAAGGGTCAAAGATGCCAGCTGATGATGCTGGTTTTGGACATGAACTCTGTGACCCCAGCAGAAAAAGCCTTAACAAAGTTAAATTGTGAGTCTGATTACCACCCCTGCTCAGCCTAGACTGAGGTGGTATCAGAAATGTTATGCCCCCAAGGTGTTTGCAAGAGCCACTGTGACATTAAGTGGTTAAATGAAGCTTGGGTACTAGTTTCTGGGCCACTATAGTGGGGGCAAGTCAGCCACTAGGTGCCTGAGATTATAACAAAGAGAGACTCACCAAGCCCCTCAGGATGCCAAAGAACCCTAGAGGGGCAAAATGAAACAGACCTGACCCTGGGAGAATGGGGCCAGAACCAGCCAAGTTACACTCAGAAAAAAAGAGCAGGAAAACATGGCAGAACTGACCTATAATGTCTTGTGTGATGTGCAATATTCTTCTCCTAGGTCCTGATTTTTGCAAAGAAGCAGGAGGAGCTACTTTCTCTCATAAAAAGGATATGACTTTATAGATAATATGCAAGATCTCAGTGAGAGGAACAAATCAGGGTCTTAAATGAGGCTGGAGAGTTGTGGAGGCAGCATGGAACAAAGCATTTGGCGGGGTGTGGGGGGGATTTGTCATTTCTTACCTGTGTGATCTTGGACAAGTCACAGCTTCTCTGAGCCTCCATTTCTTCCTCTGTAAAATCAGGGGGTTGGTGAGTAGGTCATGGGTTCTTTTTTTTCCTTTGGTGAGGCAGTTGGGGTTAAGTGACTTGCCCAGGGTCACATAGTAAGTATTAGGTGTCTGAGGTCACATTTGAACTCAGGTCTTCCTGATTCCAGGGCTGATGCTCTATATGCTGCATCATCTAGTGCCCCATAGTTCAAGGGTTCCTAACCTTTTTTTGTGTGTTATAGACTCTTCTAGGTAGTCTAATGAAGCCTATGCACCTCTTCTCAGAATAATGCATAGAATAACATGCAATAGGATTGTAAGGGAAATCAGTTATAATGAAATATAGTTATCTGTATATTTAAAGTTCAAGTACTCTGGGTGAAGAACTGATAGACCAGATGACCTCTAAGGTTCCCTCCAGCTTCAAATCTGTGATCCTGTGATCAGGTTGGGGGCTAGTGGGGAGCCACTGGGGAAACTTTCTAGTATTTTGGGCAAAGGAGTGAAGTGCCCAAAGTAGTTTATTTATGGAGATGAGTATGGCTTCCCTGTGTAGGATGGATTAGGGAGGGAGAGACTGGAATCAGGAAGACCAGTTCTGAGGTGACTGTGGTCATCTAGATAGGAGAGAATAAGGGTAGTGGGAATAGAAAGGAGGCAAGACCTCTGAGAGAGATTATGAAATGCAGGCATTGAAGTCATTCAGAATAATTGGGTTTATGTAGCTTCCCAATTTGTCTTCATGTCCTTCTGGAAGAGCAGAAGGGTTTTATAAGCTGTTTTTCCTTTGATTCTCTGACCTGCCTCACACACCTTTTCCCCAAATTAAATAAACCCAAAGAGTCATAGAACATTAGCTCTGGAAGGAACCTTAGAGGTCACCCAATCTAACCTCCTCAGGTTAAGGGGATTCACGTTTTATCATCAGAAAGCTCTACTTTGGGCAGATGATTCCAAATATCTGCTTTTGTTAAAGTGTTGGAGCATTATGGTGTTTTGCTGAAGGTGAGAGTGAAAACCCTGTGACTCTAATTCATCCCCACCAATCACACTGATCTCTCCCAGTTTACCTGTGACTTGGGTGATCTTCCTGGACACCAGGTTCAGGGGAGGACTTCTCTGCTACAGAGGTGTTCAGAACACTCATAAATGAAGTCCCCGTTCTCTGCTGGAGTGCTTTCCCAAGTGAGGGGCGATGCCTAATGGCCTTGGGTGATGCAGAGCCAATCCGATCAGATATGTAGATGAGGGCTTCCTGATTGCTCAGAGCTGGGACTGATGAGAACCTTGTCTTGATTGGCTCATCAGAGAGGAGTACAAGTTTGGCTTTCCTGGGTCTCTAATTTTGTCTCCCTTATTTATTTATTAATGGTTATGCTAATCTGATGTTATAGAATCTAAAGTTTTTAGAAGAAAAAACTCACAACTCTTTGCCACTGAATCATAGGAAGTAAACTTCTGTACAATAGCCATTTGTCCTATGTAACAATGTTAGATTAATTTTCCTTGCATATGCACTTGATCCTATCACTCCTCTGCTCTGAAACCTTCAGGGGCTCCCCTTTGCATTCTGAATAAAGCCAATAAAGCCACTTCTTGAATGTGAGGCCATTTACAGGTGGGCCATTTTTTAGCTTGCTTGTCTTATTTAACTGCTTGGCAACACACTCTGCATGGAGGAAGCATTTATAAATACTTACCTTGTGTATCAGCAAAGCTAGGTTAGTTACCATCATTTCCCTACAGTCTTTGAAAACCTCACTGGATGGGAAGTCAAGACCCGGGTTCCAGGTCAGAATGCCACTGATTTGCTGTTCGGTCTTTGGCAAGTCACTCTACCTCTCTGGACCTTAATTTCTCTTTCTATGACATAAGAACATGGATTGGATGATGCAAGTTGTCCACTAGCTTTAATACTGGGTGATCCTATCACTTCTCTTTGATTCTGAACTCTAGGTCTTCTTACCATCCATTTTATCTTTGAAGGATTTAGTCCCCTTTCCCTAGTATATTACTGGCTCTGGTTTGGACCAGTCTTACATTCCTTTGATCTAAGTAGCTCTGAGAACATATATAGTTCTGAGAGACTTATGTATCTTGCTATCTATGAACTTATCCTCACAACAAGACCTCTAGACAAATTGATGGAGAAAATACAGATACTTCTGACTTGACATGCAAGGCTGTCAGCCATGGGAAGCCCTAGATCCATGTGAGGGATATTCATCCCCCTTCCTATTTTCAAAAGGGGAATTAAGGGCATGCAAATTAGGAAGTGACTGCAAAGTCATAAAGGCACTCAAATCTTCAGCACCTTCATCCTAAGCCTGCAGTCTACCCCTGACACCAGTGAGTCTGATTGCTGGTGGGTCTAGGAGGCATTCCCTGTTCCATAAATACCAGAATTAACTTGGTTAGCACAATCTAACCATATTTCTATGCACCACTCCTGGGAGTATGGTTGGTATCCCATCTCACAGAAGAAAGAGAAGATACAACAGTTTGCCTGGGGTCACATAGTAAACTCATAGCAGAGACGAGAGATAGAGATCTCATTCATGGGGTTTCTTTGTGACTGCTCAGCTCCTTGGGCTCACTATGGGTGAGCTCATAGGACAGACTCTCTCCAGGAAGCATCCCTGTGATTAATGAAAATCTCTCAAACTTTGTCTTTTAATTATTTGCTTTCAAACTTCATTGCTTAGTTGTGTCGATGAGAATAAAGGAAGCCACCACCAGGACAAACAGGCTTGCTGAGAAGTCACTTTGCCATGTGGTATATTTATAGAAAATATCATTGTGCTTCATAAATATCAAATTATGCTATCATTCAGCTTGTGGGCTAGTTTCCTATAAATACTCAAATCCAGTAATTGCCACCAAAGGTATTTGTTAACATGAAAAATTTATAGGCAAAGAAGAGGTGTGTGATTGATTTTTTAAAGTTCTCCAAATGCAAAGAAGCTTTTTGTAACCCTGTGTCTCTTTGCATGTTTTTCTGTGGATCTGTCTCTTTTTCTCTCCCACCTTCTTTCACTTTTCTATTTGTCTCTCCTGTTTCCCCTTCCTTTTTCTTCCTCTCTCTGCTTTCCCTTCTCCTCTCCCCTCTCCCTGCTTCCTTTCTTTCTTCTAGTCTTCCCTTTGTCCCTCTTTCATTTCTAGCCTGATTGTGATGCTTATTCCTTCTTTATGGTACTTATAATAGGAAAGGTCACAAAGTAATGAAGAATAAAGAAAAACCTGGAGAGGGAGACAGGGTGATGTGTCCTGGAGAAGACACTTCAGGGTAGCTTGGGCCCTAGTCCTAAGCTGCTGAGGTCCACTATAGGGGATGATCTCCTGGCATGAATCTTTGATTGTACCAGACTGTGCCAAAGAACAGTGTAAAACTTTGTTTTGCTTTTACATCTTTGGATTCAGGGCAACACAGAGAAAGGAATAAAACAGAGTATTCAACAATAGCTCATTCTGCCTTTCTGTCTGCTCTTCTCTACTTTGCATATGGGTCCTTCCAGCTGACCTGGAATTAAGGGACAGGGTTAAGGAACAGAGATGCCATCCCAAGTATGGTGTGCTACAGGTCTGGAGTAGAACTCAAAAGCACAGGAGACCATGCTCTTTGGAATGTTATGATCCTAGGGACAAAGCTGCTTTCCCCACCTTAGTTACTGGTCTTCAAGGAAGGTCTAGTATTCAATCCCTGTGGTTTTGTTTTTCCTGACTGTACTTTAAATTATGTTTCCCGGGGCACCTAGGTGGCGCAGTGAGTAGAGTGTTGGCCCTGGAGTCAGAAGGACCTGAGTTTGGATCCGGCCTCAGACAACACACACACAAACAAAAGCCTAGCTGTGTGACCTTGGGTAAGTTACTTAACCCCAATTGCCCTCCAAAAAAAAAAAAATTATGTTTCCCATGGCAGTGTGAAATGGACAGGGTATATACCATGAAGTCACATGGAATAAATCATAGCTGGCATCTATCTCTAGTATAGTGTAGTGAAAGGAATACCGAGTGTGCAGTCATAACCTGGGTTTGAGTCCTGGTTCCACCAATAATGAGTTATGGGAACTTGAACGAGGCCACTTAAATGACTCTGAGGCTTATGTTACCACCTTATCTATAAAATGGGGATAATAAGAACTTGAATGAGATAATGAATATAAAAACAGCTTGTAAGCATAATATATTATAGCTCCTTGTGGGCAGAGAACACAGACACAGGCTAGAAAACTTTCATGATAATTCACCAAACAGCTAGAGACAGTGTGAATCAATAAGTGAATGAGTGATCAGTGAGTGAGGTGGGAGAAGTTATTATTGCTATTCGTGTATTTATTTGTTTGTTTGCTCTGATCCTGAGGCTGGCTGGTTCTTGGACCAGGGACTAGACTTGGGTGGGGCAGAGGGAAATGGATTGAGGATCCTAGTTATCTTTGGTCTGAGAGATCACTGGTTTGAATCTTACTAGGGGTATACCAGGTACCCCATAGGGAGAAGCTCTTCTTCTCCTGCCCCCCAGCCTCAGTTCCACCTCCTTCACTGATCACTCATTCACTTATTGCTCCACACTGTCTGTGGCTGTTTGGTGAATTATCATGAAACTGTTTTCCAGCCTGTGTCTGTGTTCTCTGCCCACAAGGAGTTTGTAACTCTCCTCCCTGCCTAGAGGCAGCTAAGTGATATAGTTAGTAGAGCCCTGGGCCTGGAGTGAGGAAGACTTGAGTTCAGATCTAGCCTGAGACACTTGCTAGCTCTGTAACCCCAAGAACGTTGCTTAACCTCTGTCTGCCTCAGTGTCTTCTTCTGTAAAATGGAGAGATGGGTGAATAATCCCAGAATTGTGGAGATCAAATGAGATACTATTTGTAAAGTACTGAGCACAGTGTCTGGCATATAGTAAGCACTTAATAAATGCTCATTCCCTTCTCTTCCCCAGCCCAAGGCTTCCTCTCTTCACAATACTCACTGTGCAGTTGAAGATAAAGATAAGATCATCTTGACCTTCATCAAAGGGCACATATTGTACAAAACATAGTAGATGATGGTGGTGGAATCAGGTTTAGAGCTAGAAGGGACCTCGGAGGC
This sequence comes from Gymnobelideus leadbeateri, assembly GCA_011680675.1. Classification (NCBI taxonomy): domain Eukaryota; kingdom Metazoa; phylum Chordata; class Mammalia; order Diprotodontia; family Petauridae; genus Gymnobelideus; species Gymnobelideus leadbeateri. The sequence goes on from WOXC01008587.1 coordinate 143,368, forward strand.
TATCTAGTTGATCCTCTTCAGTTTACAGATAAAGAAACTGAGGCACAGAAAGGTTGTGATTTGCCCAAGGAGTTCACAGAGATAATTAAGTGACCCAGGAAGTATGTGAACTCAAGCACTGACTTCTCTCCACTCTGCCATAGTTAGCTCAGACCACAAGGGTGCCTTGTTCTGAGTCCTATCTTTGAGGAGTGACACTCATAAGCTGGGACAGATATGACACTCATATCCACAAGACAGATAGGATGGCAAGGGAACTGGACACCATGAGATACAAGGAACTATGGAAAGAGCAGTCTGTTATTTCATATGGAGAAATGTCTGTCTTCAAGTATCTGAAGGACTTTCATTTAGAAAAGCAATTAGATGTGTTTTGTTTGGCCCAGAGAGCACAATCAGCAGCATTGGATAGACTTACAGAAAGACAGAGCTCAGGTCAACATAAGAAAAACCTTCCTAACAATTATCTCTTCCCAAAATGGAATAGGCTTTCTCTGGAGGTTGTGGATTCTCCATCACAGATTTCAAGCAGAGACTGGACGACTTCTTGGAAGGACTATTGTAGTGGCAGTGTCTGTTCAGATTAAATGCCCTCTGGGTGTCCTTCTAATTCTGAGATTCAGGGATTTCTGTGGGCTAGGCTTACTGACCCTAACTCCACCACCAGCCCAGAACCCAGTTGTTCAGTGTGATGTTACTATGGAGGGGTGTGAGGAAAAAAACCTGAATATTGGCTCCATCACTTACTGCCTGTGTGACTTTTTAGCAAGTCATTTGCCCTCTCGAGGGCCTCCATGTCCTCATCTGTAAAATGAGAAGGCTGGGCTAGATGTCCTTCAAGGTCCCTTTTGTTTCCAAGTCCGTGATCCTTGCTGTGTGGCACAGTCGAGTTCCCTCCCATTTCTGAACTTTAGTGTTCTTATCTGTCAAATAGAGATTTGAATGAGAGAAACTCCAAAGTTCTTCTAGCTTTAAATATATAATCCTATAAACCTAAAGTCTCCTCTTCTTGTGAGGGCTTTTACATGCATAGAAGCAGGCTAACTCCTCCTGCAGTGTGCATGGATTGATGGTGGATAGCATTACTTAAAAACAAACCTTGTGGAAACAAATGTCAGTTGTGAGAGTACCAAGAGTTTAACTGAGAAAAAAAATAATGATTTCTTCTTATCATCACCTCTTTATATTGGTTTTGTTTACTGATGGTATTAAATTAACAATTTGCATTCAAGGAAAAGGAAGGCTTGAGAGCCTGAGAGTCTGAAAGGATAGATTTCTGCACCATTCCCACATTCTTTTCATTGGAGGGGGACGACTGAAGTTGGAATGGGGATCCCAAAGCTTCATTGATTGGCACTCCACTCTCCTTGCACTAGCAATTTAGAAATTGACTTTCAGAGGCTTTAAATTAAAAACAAAATAGTTTGGATGAGGATATTTATTCTGAAGAGATCCTCTTTATGATTCTTTCAATATAAGCCAGACATCTGATGCCCATGTCAGGCCACATGCTTATTCAGGCCAGGTGTAACCTGGAGATTGGTGACCTTTGAATGTCCCAGAATGGGTGATCTCATCTTCGGCAAACACAGCTCTCATGTCTATCCAGAAATATTGTGCTTCTGGCCAGTCCTTTGTTCTCAAGCTTCTTGGATGTAGAACTATAAAGTCACAGAGTTGTATGGGACTTTAGATGACTAAGAGACCTATTGTTTCCTTTTATAGTTGAGAAAACTGAGGACCATGGAACCCAAAAGCAGTTTGGGACTGGGAACAAGGAGTCAATGAAAGGAAACTTTGCTTACCAAATTTATTGAACAGTTTTAGCATTTGCTATTTCAAGTGTCTGAACCAGCTGGCACTTACAGTCAGGACTATATCATAATTTAATGAAATCTTAATAAACCTTTAAACCAGAGAAGTCTTTAAACTACTCAGAAAGAGCTGTTTGAACTGTTGTATCTGCCTGCCTATAAAAGATGGATGGTATTACCATTCACCTGGGGACTATCTTCAGTAATAAATTTGGACGAGATTCCATCCACTTTTCTTATCTATTCTTTTTTATATGGCATGCTGCAGGTGTGGGAGGGGAAGCATTCTGGGGAAGTGCTTGGAGGGGGGAAAAGTGTACTGTGAACTTTATTGGATTGGAGTTTTCCATTTTATTCTATCAGCAATTTACCATGGTGACATATCAGTGTGTCTGATTGTTCACTTTCATGCCTGCAACAAAATGAGCATTAGTATGATAAAAGGAGATGATTATTTTAACAGTCTTTCAGTGGGCTGGATGCATGTGGAGTACTTGTATAGGGGATTTTCCCAGACAAGTTGGAACCCCTTTCCCTATCACCTATCCCTTTTACCTGTATAAAAGAACTATGGCCAAGTGCCACTACAGATGTAGTCAGGTAAGTAGGTGGCTTAGTGGATAGAGTGATAGGCCTGCAGTCAGAAAGACTAAGTTCAAATTCAGATACTTATTAACTGTGTGACCCTGGTCAAGTCACTTAACTTCTGTCTGCCTCAGTTTCCAGTAAAATGGGGATAATAACAGCTCCTACCTCCTCAGGATATTGTGAAGATAAAATGAAACATTTGTGAAGTACTTAACACAGTGCTTACAGGTTATAGATGCTTTAAAAATATTTGTCTCTTTTCCTCCTACATCAACATATATGTGGATGAGTTTGGTCTAATTTTTAAAATCTTTTTTAAGTCATTGATTTTCCAATATTTGACAGTTGAGTTAGCTCTTAACTGCAGGGATAAACTTTAACAGGGAAAGATAAAGATTGGGTGGGAAGGATTTGTTCCAGACATAGGGGATTGATTGATGTAAGCAAAGATATAGAGAGAAGAGGTCAAAATGTGAATTGGGGTCGGAGCAGCCCAGTTTATATGGAAATTAAAATGTAACAAGAATAGAAGAGTGTACAAAAGAATGGATGGATGGGTTGGAGCCCTATTGGACATCAAGCTAAGGTGTTATATTCTTTTGGCAGACAATGGGGAGCTATGGAAGGTTTCTATATAGAATAATGACAATTGCAAGAGTACACTGGAAAGATTGCTTGGGCAGTGGTGTGGTTAATTTCTTGAGAAAGGAATAGATTGGAAGACTAGTTAGGAAACTAACAATCCAAGTGAGAAGAGATAAGACCCTGTGCTAAGGTGGGTGCAGTAAAAGTAGAATGGGGAAGCTGGATGTGAAAAATATTTTGGAGAGAGAAGTGACAGGTCTTAGTTATTGATTGTATGTCTGGGATGAGAAAAGGGGAAAAGCCAAAAATCACTCCAAAGAGAAAAATCTCAAATACTAGGAAGAATAGAAGGCACCATTAATAGAAAAGGACAAGGAGGGGTTAGGACAAGTTTAGGGGAGTTAATTGAAAGTTCTTCTATCTCTATGTAGAATTTGGACCCCTCAATTCCAAGATGAGCTACTTCAGGTTCAGTGTGCTCTATAGGTAGCATCTGCTCAAAACTATCACTCATGAGTCCCCACTCATGTGTGTTTTTTACTAGTCAATCAATCAATTGATTAATTAATCAACTATTATGTTTTTATTATCCATTTACTATTGCCAATGTCTGGGTGAAGCACTGGGGATACAAAGAAAAAGTGAAACAAACAAAAAAATGATCCCTGCCCTCAAGAAGCTCACTTTTTAATGGGGGTACAATAGGTATATAAATTAGTACTTACAAGATATGGAAGAAGTTAAATGAACCTCAAAGAGAAAGGCAGTAGCAGCTGAGAGGACTGTGAGGCAATCTTGAAGGAAGTCAGGGATCCTAACAGATAGAAGTAAGAAAGGAAGGCATTTCAGGGATGGAGGATTACCAGTGCAAAGGTATGGAAATGGGAGATGAGAGCAGTGTCTGAGGAAGAACAAACAGGACAGTATAGATGAATTACCAGGTTGTGAAGAACATTAATAGTCAAATCAAGAGTTTGTATCTGATCCTAGAGATAATGTGGAGTCATTAGAGTTTACATGCCAACATGTTCTCTTTGATCCGGTGACACTGGCCTCTTGGCTGATCCACAAACAAGAATCTCCATCTCTTGGTTCCAGACCTTTTCTCTGTCTGCCCCCCATGCCTTGAATGCTCTTCCCCATCTTCTCCACTTATTGACCTTCCTGGCTCCCTTTAAGTCCCAAGTAAAATCCCACCTCCAGGAGGTTTTCCCCAACCCCTCATAATTCCAATGCTTCCCCTTCTTTCATTATTTCCTATTTATCCTGTATATAGCTTGCTTTTTTTTTTTTTTTTGTCTTTTTGGAGGGCAATTGGGGTTAGGTAACTTGCCCAAGGTCACACGGTGTCTGAGGGCAGATCCGAACTCAGGTCCTTCTGAGTCCAGGGCCAGTGCTCTACTCACTTTGCCACCTAGCCACTCCACTTGCTTTTTATATATTTGTTTTCATGTTGTCTTCCCCAGTAGATCATAAACTCCTTGAGGGTAAAGACTGTCTTTTGCCTCTTTTTGTATTCCCAGCATTTAACCCAGCCCACCACATAGTAGGTGCTTGCTCTCGTTTAGTCATTTCAGTCATGTCCAACACCCCATTTAGTGTTTTCTTGACAAAATATACTGGAATGGTTTGCCATGTCCTTCTCCAGCTTTCTGGCTACAAGTCCTTGGGGCAATATCATGATAAAATGAAAAATCCCCTGTATTGGGAGTCAGAGGGCCTGAATTCAAATCCTTGAACACTTGAGTTCAACATGAGATTCTGAATCTATATTTTTTGCAAAGACTGAAAATAGTATTTCAGTATTTTCTATATCTGCCTTAGCAGTACTATTTGGAACTGGAATGGCCAGATGCCAAATGGGAGTCATTGTCTAGTTAGACATGAGCTTGGAAGGAGGTCTCTAGGAATGTGCCCTAGGGGTCTGTGCTTGGCTCCATGCTGTTTAAAAATTTTATCAATCACTTAAATAAAGACATAGATGAATTGCATGCATATCATATTTGCAGTGACACGAAGCTGGAAGTTAAAATACTGTACTCAGGATTCAAAATGATTTTGACTGGCTAGAACATTGGGTCAAATCTAATAAGATGAAATTTATAGGGATAAATGTAAAGCCTCATACTCGGGTTCAGAAAAATCAATATTATAATTATGAGATGGGGGAGGTATGGTTAGACAGCTGTTTTCCTGAAAAAGATTGAGGAATTTTAGTGTAAGTATAACTTCAGATGAGTCAGCTATGTAATACAGCAGACAGAAAACTAATAGGGAAATGAAAAGACATTTACTAAGACCTAGGTGCCAGGAACTGTGCTAAGTGCTTTAGAAATGTTATGTCCTTTGAGACTCAAAACAGCCCTAAGTAGTTAGATGCTGTTGTTATCTCCATGTACAGATGAGAAAACTGAGGCAGAAAGTTTAATGACTTGCCCAGGGTTACACAGCTAGTAAAAGTCTAAGGCCAGATTTGAATGTAGATCTCCAGGCCCAGTTCTCTTTCCACTAGCTGCCTCAGTCTTTAGGCTGATTTGAGAGAGGCTGGACTCATGGACTAGGGAACTGAGAGTCCCGTTGTACCCTTCCCTATTTAGACACCATCTCAAGTATTATGCTAGGTTCTGGATGCCACATTTTGGGAGGGAGATTGGTAAACTGGAGAGTATATAGAGGACAAGCAGGATTCCAACAGACCTCACTTTCATACCATATGAACATCAGGTGAAGGAATAGAGGAAATTTAGCCTGGAGAAGTTAAAGCTTAGGGGGAAGGGGCATGATAGCTGTATTCAAATATTTGAAGGGCTAACATGTGGGAAAGGGTTCAGATTTATCATCTTTCATCCTAGAGAAAAATGTTTCATTTCCCTCCCAGCCATGCTTCTAACTATTCAAGATATTGCTACCACAACCCTGAAATTTACCTCTGCGCCTGGGGGTAGTCTTACCTTGGTCTTCTCATTTCTTCACCATGATGCTACCTTTCTTCTATTGGTGAGTTCCTTCTGGGATGCCTGTGTGTGTGTGTGTGTGTGTGTGTGTGTGTGTGTGTGTGTGTGTGTGTGTAAATGTGGATGCATATGTGTGTGTGTATACACATGCACATAAACACATATACATATATATACATATATACCTGGTATGTATACCAGGCCTTCTCTTCAGCCCCCTTTTATGTTCTGTCTTGCCCCATCAGTGTAAAGAGTGTAAGCTCTTTGCAGGCAGGGATTGTCTTTCTTCCCATGCCTTTATATCCCCAGTGCTTAGCACAATGCCTAGCCCATAGTTATATTCAATAAAAGTTTGTTAACTTTGTTACCCAGAGAAGGGAACTAGGAGCAGTGAATAGAAGCCACTGAGAAAGTTGATTCATTGAGGACCCCTACTCTATTCCAATCAGTATCAATCAATTTGATAGGACTCTGTAGGGATAGTGATGATAAGTTCTATATATTATGCACCAGAACTGTGAGCAACAGATTGCAAGATCACTTGCTTAATAATAGGAAGCTAACTAGAGGCCCTCCACCCTTGTTTTTTCTTGTCATGGTGGCCAAGCCCGGTGTGATGGAAGTCACTCAATTACCTGCAAGGTTCCCCGATTTTATTTTTGTGCCTCCAGACCATTCTGTCTTGTCTAATATGAGCAGGTGACCATCTTATGAACATCTAGTCAGTGGAGATACTATTTGCTTCACCCAGTTTGTGACCCTGATGACTGATCATTTTTGCTTATGTGTCATATGTCAACCATTGGATTTATTTTATATCTGGTATAGCTTTTCCTCAATGTCTAGATATCTAATCCTATAAAGATAGAGCTCTGGAAGGAAGGGGCATCTCAGAGCAGGAGGAAGCTCTGAGGTCCACTTCACTAGAGGGGATCATAGAACCTTTAATAAAGTGCCATTGGTTCAGAGCTCTGCCTCAGCCTCTATTATTGTAGATTGGATATTCTTATCTCTACACTACAAAGAAGTCAACTGAGGCTTAATGTAAGGAAAGATTCCCTAACAGAGCTATCCAAAAATGGAATAGTTTGCTTCAGGAGGTAGCATGTTTTTCTTCACTTTAGGTCTTCAGGCAAAGGTTGGATCACCACCTTTGAAAGGTGATTTAGGGAAGATTCTTGGGCAGATATAGGTTGGATTAAATGACCTCTGGCTTGCATTCCACCTCATTCTGAGAGTCTGATTCTGAAATCCTTCAAGGGCTGATTTTTTTTTCTTGCTTTGGTCAAGCTGAATTCTACACCATCCTTCCATAGACATGGGGAAGTCTACTGCCAGTTCATCCTTGGCAGGCAAGATGGTCAACATAATCCTAATGGTTCCCAAATGACTTTGCCCATCTTTTGATAGAACAATCCCAGCCCAGCCTTGTATAACTCTCAGGATGTAATAACATCTATTCTTCTTAACTAAATATATTAAATTTTGCTTCTGGCATGGAAAATAAAGTAAAAACTGAAAGATACAATTGTTATAGTGAGTCACAAGCTGTGTCTTTGCTCTTCCATCATCTGAGCTAATGAAATAAAATAAGTAATAGGCCCGCTGCCTCTGATGGTGATTTCCAGTGTCAGTCGAGTGTGGGGAAGGTAAAAAGAGCCAGTCGGGGTGCTGGGAACTTCTCTGCACTTTGGACTCCTCTCAGAATCATTTCCCATCCCCTCTGCTAAATTCTGTCTTGTCTTCCATCATCTGTGACCAGTCTTGAGACAAGGGCAGCTGGAAGCTACTGTCAAGGAGAGGAGCCAACACTAAGAAATCAGAAGCATGCTTGTTTTAGAAAGGGTAAGGCCCTGAGTCAGGAGAGACTTGGGTTCAAATCCTGACTCCTAGGCTAATTAGTTTTGTTACTGCTGATAAGGTAGTTTAGCTCTCTGAACCTCAGTTTCCTTAGTAGTAAAGGAGATCAAAATCCATGTACTATTTACTTTATGGGGTTGTTATGAGGATTGCTTTGGAAACCTCAAAACAACATAGAAGTGTGAAATATATTAGGGTTATTATTAAGACCATTATAATTATTCTCATCTTGTTCAATGATGTTCAGGTAAATATGGTCCTAGGAGAAATTGCTATCCTGCTATTATTCATAGATATTTAATATTCTACAGACTATTGCACAAGTTGGCAAAATGACTGGTTTTTATAGTTGAATACAAGTATCAGAATGTTGGTTTATCTTCTTGTGATTGCCTTGTACTATCTGGCTAATTAATTGGTAGTATATCCTTGATGTAAGGCCAGATGAAGCTCTAGCTGGTAATTGGTGAGATATGATTCCATCATTGTTGGGATATAATTCCCGAGTATAAGGACAGCATTCATGTCTTTGATCCATCTTAGTGGTCGGTGCCATCTGTGCTGAAGAATTTTCAGAAGATAGGATGGTTTTATTACAGATTTGTTCAACTTTATCTTGTCCTCTTGTGGTACCAGAACTTGAAGAAGTGCCACACACTGGATTATCCTCCACACTCTACTGGTCATCATGATGGTTTCAATTGGAGTCAGATTGCAACCCTTTGCCTCCCCTATCTAATTCTTTGACTCTTCCCAGAAGTTGTTTCACCCTGCCTAGGGAGATAACCCAATGAGTGATAGCATCACAACCCAATTTGTTAGTGCTTTAGGCCTTCATAACTACCCTAATCATTTCAGGGCATACAGGGGTTCTACTCCATGTCATACTGGCTGGAATTCCCCTATTTTGCTGCTGCCCCAGGGTGTGAATGATGGGTTGGAAATGGAGGATGTCGTCGTCATCATCATCATCATCATCATCATCATCATCATCATCTAATTTTCATTTAGTTTGTGCAGAAATCCCCAAAGAGAAGTGGATTGGAGTGGTTGAACATGGTACAATCAGGTCAGGTATTAGCAATGAGGACGCCGGAAGTCCATTTTGTCAAGGGCTCATCAAATGAAGAGGCTGTTGCTTAGAGAGGAAAGTAAGGCAAAAAAGGTGGTCTAGAGTCCAGGCAGACAATCAAGCATGGAAAATCAGTCAATAGGCAAACAATAGAGTGAAAAGAATGTTGGGATTAGAGACAAGCTATCTGGGTTTGAAGTCTACTTCTGACACTTACATGTGTGAGCATGGATATCATTTAAATCTCCTGAGCCTCAGTTTCTCCATCTACAAATTATAGAAAAGACTATGCAAACCTGGGAACATTATATAGATGCTCTCTATTGTCAGGAGTGTCAGCAGGGAGAAGAACAAATCAGAGGGCAAGAAATACCCATCACGGTGGCTAGGTGGCGCAGTGAATAGAGCACTGGCCCTAGAGTCAGGAGGACCAAATCCAGCCTCAGACACTTAACACAAAAAAACCTAGCCATGTGACCTTGGGCAAGTCACTTAACCCCAACTGCCCTCCAAAAAGCATAAAAAAAAAAGTAAGAAATACCCATCAGTCTTAAAGAGACAATCACAGAAGCAGATTCTTTTTCCCTTCAACTTGTGAATTTTTATATAGTTTTTGTGCAGGAAGAACCAGTCTCAGTGTAGCTGATCTCAGCCCCTACAAGTGAGAATAGACCACTGGAAAGCCCTACATGAGATGATGAGTGGCTAGGCAGAGAAACAGCAGTAACAGCTTCTGGTAAAGCAATCCTAATGCATTGCAGTGCCTAATAACCTATCTCATCTTCTTCTTATGTGAGAATGAGAGAGTTATGGAAAAGAGGCTAGATAGATGTTTTTATTCAGCCTGGCTCCTAAAGTACCCCAGCCTGTGAATGGATGTATCATTCCACTGAGCGTGTCACAGGCCACTGCCATGTTTTCCTCACCTGAAGGGGGCCCATATTTCTTAACATCACTTTTTACTCCAAAGGTTGTAGCCTAGGGTGAGTGAATGAGTTAATGTGTATCTCACCCTGGCATTTTGCACATCCCAACTAAGAAGTGAAATGGTTATTGCAGTAACTGGGGGAGGGAGGGAGGATGGGGTAGGTTGGCTTTGTCTCTGAGCCATCTGAGTGGAAGGCAGAGATCTCTTCAGGGATTCATCCTTCCACAGGTGTGTGTGTGGTATCATAAACAAGATGGAAAGGACAAGCTACATCTGTCTGTTTGCAATAAAAAAAACCCTTAAGAACAGGCAAGATGGCGCAGAGAAGCCACATCTGTCGCAGCAGGATGAGTCTATGCCAGGAGTCTTTATTTGTTTTTGTTTGTGTAGCTGAAAGACAGGCATGGTGGGCTTGTTATTGCCATACATTTATGGGATGCCAGAGAAATGCTCAGGCTGTGCCTCCATTTCCTAAAGACTCAGACACAACCTCTATTCCCACAGGCTGATGGCCTGAACCAAGGCTATAGTGGGTATGGGCACTAGGAAGGGGCAGCTTGGTCTTCACAGCCTGGGCCTCATTCCTTCATTGCTAGGATGAGATGCTTTGGACCCACCGTGATTGGTTTTGTAGCTGTTGTTAGACAATGCAAGTCTTTTGTTTTTAGGTCATTTCCCCCTATGAAGCCCAGGTTCTGGGAAATAAATCTAGGTGTGGAAGTCTGCAAATAAAAGCTTTTGAGGGATAGTCTGCAGATCCTTTCCCTTTCTTATCTTTGAGTAGAGATGCTCAGGCTGGGAAAGATTGGTTGAGAACAATGAAATAAGCTTTACTTCCAGTTACTTGGGACCTCTCATATCATCTGTATTCAGTTACTGCCTTTGGCAAGGACAATGCAGAAGCTTCTGGTGTCCAGCCTGCCCCAGGAAAAGCAAATCGTTCTTTCGCAATTCTCCAGACAGCTGCACTCAAGTCTTGCAGCAAAACTATACTACGCCTTCTGTTCCCCATAGCCTCTCCTGACTCCCAGACAAGCAATGGGTTATAAGAATTTGGCCTTTTCCACAGTTGCCCACAATCCTTCTTATTTACTCAAACTGATCACTTTGTTAGGAGACAGGAGACACAGATTTGAATCCTGACTCTACCCCTGGTTTCCTACTGACTTTAGGTGCCATCAGAAATGCAACTTCTGATCTCCCCATTGTTCCTCTTCAAATATTCTTGTCTTTCCTTATCTTGTGGCTTAGGTTATTTCAACAGTCTTCTAACTGATCTGTCTGCCTCACGTGTCCCCACTGCAGTCCATCCTGAACGCTATTGCAAAGTAATTTCTTTAAATATAGGTCTGACTGATGGGGCTTAGGTTCTGGGAACCCCCTTGAATCTTCCCACTTGATGAGGCATTTGTCTGAGGCCATAAGCCTTTCATTATTTCTAGGTTCAAATCTCTGTTACTCTTAACCTAGCCTAGCCCTCCTTTACTTCCCACCCTTGATCTTATCAAAATATCTATATCCAAATCTGTTATCCTAGAACTAGCCTAGCCCTCCATTTTCTGTTATCTCCAGGTAGCCTTCAGCTATTTCCCACCTTTAATCCCATCCCTGGGGTCTCACCTTGAGGTCCTCCTCAGACTCCCCAAGACCCTCCCAAACTCCTCCTCTAGACCATCCCTAAATCCTCCTACAATCTAAGGGGCTGAGATTCAATCTAGAGCAGACTCAGTCTGTGTCAGATTGTTCTGGTCTGCTTGTCAATACAAGCATCACAAATACTTAGTCTCCGTAAGAGTCTTCCCATTATGGTGAATCTTTAATAAACTTTGTTTTACTTTGGCTGAGAGAAGTCAAATTCATTTGGCAGGACCCAGTCTGTTGGTATTTTGGGGTCTTGACCACCCCTAGACCTCAAATCTCAACATGACCATGGGACTGGCCCTCTCAACCAACTTCAGTAACCTTCTATTGCCTCAAGGATAAACTACAAACTCCTCCTTTTAATTTATAAAGCTTTTCACAACCTGGTCTCAACCAGCCTTATTTCCAGCCTTATTGAAATTCATCTTCTTCCCATACTCTGTGATGGAGTTAAACTGGCCTTCTTCCTGTGCCTCACACATGGTTCCCTATTTCCCATCTCTCAGTCTAAGTCCCATCTCTGGTCACCCCACATAACTGGAAGGCACTCTCAGAATTCCTCTCTTCCTTTAAGACACAACTCAAGAAAAGTCTTCTGTATGAAGCTTCTGATGTCTCCTCATTCCATCTCTCCCAAACTACTTTGTGTCAATTACTTTATATGCATATGCATTTTTTAGCTATATATTTATACTGTATGTATTTTAGATGTACTTCTCTCTTTCATTTAAATGTAAGCTCTTGGGTAGGAATTATTTCATTTATTCTATTTATGTCCCCAGTGCCTAGGACAGTGCCTGCCAAATAATAGGTACAAAATGAATATTATTGATTAATTGATTACCTCTGTATCCATCATTTATATTCCCTGGTAGAATGAAGGTTCCTTAAAGCCGGGGATTGTTTCATTTGTGTGTGCTCAGAACCTAGCATAGCACCTGACACAAAATAAAAGCTTAATAAATGCTTTTTGCATCAAATTGAATCATATAACCTTGGACAAATCACTTCACTTCTCCTAATCTGATTTCCTCATCTGTGAAATGAAGGACATGTTCTACATGTCCCCTCTAGCTCCAATATTCCATGAATCTTTATGATTGCAGACTTCTAGGGCTCAGCACAGCGCATAGTAGGTGCGTAACAATTTTTTCTTGATCAACTGGATGACTGAGTTCCAGGCCATGCCCCTTTCAAGCACTGCCCTGATGATGGATTGTGTGTGTCACCTAAGGATACTTTAGATTTAGAGTGGTTCATCAGAAGAATTGAAGAGTTATAAATTCTTTTTTTCCCCACCCATAGAAATTTGCAAAGTCCATTGGCTAAGTCAAAGAAGAGAGATCAGGATGTGCAGGAGTGGAGGGATAGCCACACTGACAAAATTACTGAGTCTGGAGTACTGGAGAGGGTAAGCCCCTCTAAGCGTTTCTAGCAGGTAAAGCAAGAAAAAAATGGCAGATTCCCTCTGCTTTTGGAACAGAGATCTTTTGTTCGGTTGTGTTGCTTTCCTCTCCTCCTTCCTGGCCCTGTTTGCTGCAGAAAATTTGCAGTTATGATGTTCAGGAATCCAAGGATATCGTAAGAGAGAGCTGCTTCAGCCTCTCCTATCCAGATTAGATTTATTCCAACATCAGCCGATAAATTGGTTCAGAATGCGAACTTCCTGCTCTGTGATAGTCATTCATTATAAACCATCATTGCATCAAGATCATGGTTAAAAAACAACAATACAACAAAATACTTAATTTCATTAATCTGTTTAGCAATACCAATATAATGAGGCATAATATTGATTTTCTTACTTTGAATTTAAAATCTCTTCTCCTTTCTGTGGAATTAAATGCTTCAAACTGATATTCAACCTCTTTACAGTCACATCTTTAATTTAGTTGTTATAATTAGGCATTAACTGGTGTCAGTGGGATAGCCAGTTACAGACCATTCTGTTCTGCTTGTCTTGATTATCACAGTTTAGATGTAAAGTAAATTAGAATGAAAGACTATACAGTCCAATTACAGATAAAAGCAGCAAACTGCACTGTTGTAATTGGATGCCAGTACTATTTTTCTTAGATTTTGTATCTCTGAGGGCATTTCTCGTAGCTACTTGGCTGAAGCCAGCACTTAAAGATTTTAGAAATGGGCTGTGTCTTTGAGGCTGCTGCCTGTTCTAGAACCTGCTGGAGCTTATCCCAACTTCTCTGCTCAGTACAGAGCTGCCGCCCCTTCTAGAACCTGCTGGAGCTTATCCCAGCCTCTCTGCTCAGTACAGAGCTGCTGCTTCCCTGGTTTCTTTTCTAGGCCTTCTCCATAAGCATGTGCTAAGAGAGGAAGGGCTGTGGCTTGTACTGTCTTGGGCTGGCATGGAGGTTGTTTTTGTTGTTTGTTTGTTCATTTTTCAGTGCCCCTTATTAAGTCTTGGGCTGCCTGGTTGCCAATTCCCATTCCAAGTCAATGTGATCTAGTTTTGTTTCTCCTTCCTGTCCTCTATCTTTCTTCTCTCTTTTGTACCTTCTCTCCACCCCACTCCATCCCTCTTATCCCCACTTCTCCTTTTCCTCCTTTTCCTTCTCTTCCTTCACCTTACTCTCCTTTCCCTTCTCCTTCATTTCCCCCTCCTCCTCCTCCATCCCCTCCTATTCCTCTTTTCCCTCCTCCTTTTCCTTTTCCTTCTTTCTCTTTTTCCTCTACTTCTTCCTCTTCATCCTCCTCTTCTCCTCCTCCATATACAGCCATATACAACTACAACCATATAAAAAGAAAAGAAAAAACAGTAAAAAAATGAAAATATAATTATAGTAACCAAGCTTGGTTCTGAGGAAAAAATGAGAAAATGTGACTCCTACTTTTCTTTGCACAAGTAGAGGATTGTGGGTATAGAACATTGTATACCTGTCAAAGTAGATTGATATTTAGTTTTTCTAAACTATTTTTTCTTGTGTTTTTTTTTTTCTTTACTACAGGGGATGACTTTCTGGATGGGGTGGGAAGGAAATATTTGAAAATGAAGGTAATATAAAAACAAAAGATATTAATACCTATTTAAAAAGTAAAAAAGATGCTTTTATATGCAGAATTATAATCAGAAATAATAATCACTTACAAGTGCCTAATTGTTTATAGTTTATAAAATGTTTTCACATTTGTTATCTCATTTGATCATTTATCACAGCCTTAACATTGAAGGTAAAGTAAATATTATCAGTCACATCCTACAGATGGGAAAACTGAGACTCAGAAAGTTGAAGTGATTTGCCCAAAACCTCACAGTTAGTCAATGGTAGAACTTATTATGTAACAAATTGGAAAAGAGTGCTAAATCTGGAGTGAAAAGAATTGAATGGCTCAAATCTTAGCTTTGTCATTAATTACCTACATGACCTTGGTTAAGTCCTTTCCTTTCTCTAGGTTTCAGTCTCCATTTTGTAACATAGTGTTAACTAGATTATCCCTAAGTTAATTTCTACCTCTAAACCCTTTGATCCTATAAATTCTGATTTGAGATCATTCTAATCCAATCTATAATCAATCCTGTGATTCCTAAACAAAACCCAAATTTTCTGACTCCCAGGCTGGTGTTTATAGTACCACACTAGCTCTCAAAAAGATAAAAGGTTCCATCACCAGAATAAAATGTTTCTTTTCTCTCCTCCCTGGGTCCCCACCTGAAGCCTACAAGTAGTGAGAAGGGCACATTGATTTAGGAAGATTCTGTTTCCTGTGATTAATTTTCCAGAGATCATTTAAGGTGAGATCCAGGCATATATTTTCTTTTGCGGCCCAACTGATCTGACCTCTTGCTAATTTTGCCTACAATTAGTTTGGTGTAATTACCGCCACTTACAATTCAGTCTGCTTTCACTAAAAAAAATTATTGTTCATGGGGTCATAAAACTCTTTAAAAATTGCTTAATGAAAAATGGAGCCCTGGGAATGTCGCACAAGATAAGGCTGGTCATTAAACACAAGGAGCCAGTGAGCACAGAGACACGGGGGACTTTGTACCTACTTTAAGCTCCTGGGCTGTAGATGCTTCTGTTCTAAGGAGAGATTTCTCCTAGGCATGTGCAGCTTCATCAGTGGACAGCAGCACCATTTTCTCATCCCACAGATTTCTCTGGATAATCATTCAGCCAAATTACAGCTTAAAGTTTGACTTCCCTCCTTCCCATTGCTCCCTCCACTCCTGTCTCCATGTTGTTCAGTCATTTGAAACTCACTATAAAAACTGACCAAAGTGTTTGACCAAAAACGATATTCATTTGTATTATACCTCCTACAATGTACATATTACACATGTAGCATCTGGATACAAATATATTTCTGCCCCTGCTTTTTGTTTTCTTCTGGACCCTTCTGGGTCAGGGAACTAAAAAAAAAAAAAGAGATGGCAGGGCTCTAAGAAGAAACTTCCAGTTTCCATTGTGATAGCCACTTTACCTCAAAACCCCTGTTTATCACCATTCCTGTATTTAACATTTTCCCTCCTCTCACTCTTTCCAAAGACAGCCTCATTCAGAAAACTTTTGTGATCCTGTAGGAGATGTTCATGGGACTTGCAGAAATGTCTAAGGCAGAGATTCTTAACCTTAAGTCTGTGAACTTGTTTTAAAAAATAATTTGATAGCTGCATTTCATTGTTATTGGTTGCCTTTGAAATCCTATGGAATTTATTTTATGTATCTAAAAATAGTATTATGAGAAAGGGTCTATAGACTTTACAAGATTTCTAAAGGCGTCTGTGTCACACACAAAAAAAGGCCCAAAACCTTCACCTGAGGCATTTGGGGAAGAAATTAGTACCTTGAAAGAAACTGACTTGGTATATAAAGAAAACCTAAAAGAAACTCATGGTGTTGGAGAAACCATTATGGAGGACCTACTACTCACAGTCAATTACTGTTGCATGAATGCCAAGCTTTCATAATGATCAGTGCAATCCTCTTCCAGGCTTAGGATGGTAAAGGGCTTTAAACCATCCTTTTAAACCATCTTTTCCTCTGCCTGTAAAGGAGCAGGCTGCTCAGATTGTCTCACCAGCAAATCCTCACACTCTGTGTGAGCTATCCGTGAAATAGGGATAATGTTGGACTTCCACAGGAATGTTGAAAACACGGATGAGTTGCAGCTTCCTCAGCATTTCATAGAAGCCATGGAGATGCTAAGCAGCCCCAGTAAGTGTTATTATGGCAAACTTAAGAGTAGTAAATAAAGGCAACAAATGAATTAAAAAACAAGATGAAAATAATTAAAACAATAACTATTCCATTCATTCTGAGCACATCATCCAAGATTACATTAGAAGAAAAAAAAACTCTACAATAAAAACATGCTTGTAATCTGATAGTAAAAAAGCCCAATAAAATAAGAATGAGACCCATTAATGAAAATAATGGCTCTTACCCCAGCCAGTTAAAATGTGGATCCTATATGTCTGGGATTTGGGGGAGAGGATGGCTGTTTTTCTCACAACTGATGATCTATTAGTCTTTGTTGCTTCTCTGGAACAAAGATGATCCAGAACAACTAGCATGATTTTTGTAAAAAAAATAACAAATGTTTGAATGGAGCAGAAAATCTAGTGTGAGTCAAGTGAGTGTTGAGTATAGTCCAGAAGCTTTTGATTAAATGTTTACTATTCGCCAGGCACTGTGCTAAGTGCTGGAGATTCAAAGAAAGGCAAAAACACTCCTTGCCCTCAGGTAGCTTACAGTCTAATGGGGGAAACAACAGGCAAATAACTAGGTTCAGACAAGATATATACTGAGTCAATAGAAAGTAATCACAGAAGAGAAGGTAATAGTAGAAGGGGGCTTGGGGAAAGTCCTAAAGATGCACAGATGGCTGTCTCTGATATTCTCTTTGAAGTTTGGGGCTCATGAGTGATGCCAAACATAGGTTTGTAATTCTTTGTTATATATGAAGAAACAACAACTATAGGGTAGGAAAGAAGGAGAAGGAGAGGAATAGTGAAGTATTGGGTGAGAAGAAGAAGGGGTTTCAACAAAGTGGCACATTCTTTAACGAAGATAGCATTGGTTAGAGAGGTATAGTGAATAGATAGCCAGACTTTAAGTCTGGAGGACCTGAGTCCATATTAATTCTATGATCCAGGAAAGCCACTTATTCTCTTAGTGATCTAGGCAATTCTCTAAGCCCGTTAAGTAACAAACACAGACGAGCCCTCAGCACTCCCCAAGTTGACCAGAATCAGATTAAAATGTAACTGGGAAATATTTAACAAAATAAATAAAAACACAGGTAATGTTAATGTGTGGGTTTCTAAGTCAATACGGGCCCCAGGGATTGCCATGTACAGTATAGTATAGTGTAGTACAGTATAGTGATACCCTTTCAATTTGAGCTTGACACAGTTGCTGTTTGGGGTGCTGGGAACTCTGAAGTGTAAGGGTATAGGGTGAGTCTTCCTGGAAAGAATTCAACCACTCAAACCTTCTTTCAGTCAAAGTAGAGAGTTTTATTGTGACACCAGTTCAGATTCCTAGTAAATCTTCAGTTTGGTTGAGACAAGACTGATACTTATATACAAGAAAAGACATTAAGAAGATCTGAATGGGATTAAGGAGTGCTAAGTAGCCTGGGGTGGGTCTGGCAGAAAATGAAAAGTGTTAAGTGGTGGGAGAGCCACAGTGAAAGTACAGTTAAAAAGATTAAGTATCTATGTAGACTAGGATGGGCCAGATGCCTCAGGCAAAATGCCAGCATGGGAAAGTTCAGGGCCTGGGCTGCTTTCAGAAACATGGTCTTTTCATTTCAGAGGTTCAGGTCCTATAACCCCAGCAATACCAATGCTATAAGACTGTAAGTTGTGGAGAGGGTGCTAGTCTGCACAAGTGGAGAGAACTTTCTTACTTGGGAGTTCCTGATGCCACTGAAATCATAGGTCTTGGCTATATTTCAGAAGAGGTAGGTAATCCTAATGGATTCAGACTTTCAGCCAGTTCCTTGAAGTCTTTGAACTGGGGACACAGAGCTTTGGACCCACTTTGCAGATAATAAGGTTAAGTTTTGCTTTCAGTCCTATGCCAGAAGACATGGGTTTGAGTTTATTAGTTTGTGGGTTTGAACAAGACATTTCCCTCTCTGAACCTCAGTTTCTTCCTCTATAAAAGAAGGAAGTTAAATTAGATAACCCCTAGTTCAATTGATGAAACATTTAAAGTATTTACTATGTAGGAGGCACTGTACTAGGTGCTGGCTATACAAAGAAACAATCTGTCTTCCTGGAGCTTAGGATCTATTAGCTCCTTCCTAAAGGCCCTTCTGTTTCTAAGTCCTGCTAACCAATATGAATATATGATTTTTCTAACCTTGACAATATGGACAGGTGTTCTGTTAGAGACTGATGTGAAGAAGGCTGCTTTGAAAAAGAACTAAAAGGGCCCTTATGGCTCTACCCCTCTGTGATTCGACTGAGTTTTTAAGAACAAGATATTCTAATATTTTGCATATTGGGCTGGATAAAAACATTTCCCTTATAGAGTTGGCAAACAACAACTTCAGCCTTAAATGCATCAAAAGATGGAGCCCAAGTTTCCTAAGAGATTAATATGATGTGCATTTTTTCTCCTGGGAATCGATTTTTAGCTTTCTTGAAAGTGGTAGATAAGTTTAAACCCTAAATACTTAATAAAATGCTTGTTGACTGACTAAATGCCTCAAATCCTAGACATAGAGTTCACAAGAGGCAAGCCAAGGGAAATTATGTTTCCTCCAGAGAATTTGCTTCTTGATTCTAGAAGATTTATGCCCAGACCCTCCCTTCTCCCTCCCATCCCACCACCCCAAATCTGGGTGGTGAAGTTTGTCTGAAGGCAGCCTCTGCCTGCTGAATAGGTCCCTCTGCTACCATCCCAAGCCCTGTTTCCACTTGTACAAACTCTTATTTGTTCAAAGTGAATATTAACACTGTAATTTACTAGCTAATTATGTTTCTGGAATAATAACTGGAAATGTGGCATTAAAATTTTTACATACTTTCTATCCCTGCAAACTCTTTTTGGGTATAAACATATACCTTTGTCAATATCTGGGGATTTTTGTAATGTACAGTTTTGGTGCCCATATCTTTTCCCTTTCCTCTTTTCCTTTAGTTTTTTTTTTTATCCTCCTTTTTTCCCTTAGGTTATACACAGGACTACAATGCTTCATGAATAGAATTTTTGTAGTTTAACATGTGTATGTGTGTGTGTGCACACATGCGTGTGTGCCTGTGTGTGAGTGTGGATGTGTGGATGAATGGCTTTCATAAACAGTCCTGTCCCCCTATGACATTAGTAACATCTGGCAAACAGAATAGACCAGGTATTAAAACTGCACTTCTGAAAATCCTTGCAAGTCACTTAGTCTAGGCCTCTGCTTTAAGGTGTGGTAAGCAGGTGGGTTTCCAAAGAAAGCCTCAGTTTCCTGCAGGATCCTTTTCAGGTGTTTAAAAACTTTGTAATATTAAGTTAGTCCTTCTTGTTGCCTAATCTTTATACAAAACAACAACAACAACAAAACAACCTTGACTGCATTTCCAATTTTTTTGTTGAATTAAAGGTTGCATCTGAAATCGACAAATGGGATTAGAAGCAGATAAAATTATCTTCAAGAAGGTTTGTGATAGAATGCTATAATAGACAAATTTTGCCATAAATAACATTAACTGCCCTAATAGCCCAAATGGTTCTTATAAATATATCCAGGAAGCACAGCTGCTTGTAGGATATTTGAAAATCATGCTGCAAACCTTGATTTCAGTCAACAAGAGAATTCAGTATTTCTCTGGATAGAATGCTGGACATGGAGTCAGGAAGACCTGAATTCTAATCCCATCTCAGACAATAATTCAGCCATGTGACTCTGGGAAAATCACTTAATTTATCTTGGCCTCAGTTTTCTCATCTATAAAGTAAGGATAATAATAGCACCTCCCTCATAGGTCTGTTATGGGGATAAAATAAGACTATATATAAATCCTTTGTAAACCTTAAAGTGAAACAAAAAATGATAGTTATTATTATTATTTATTGTTGGGGAGGTGGTGAGGGGAGTTGGGAAAGGACCTAAGTGTGCTGTGAAGACATTCTCAAAGAAATGATTGTTTATTGAGGTCACCATTTTATTTTGTTAAAAATTTGCTAATATCAACAGGAATGCTTTCTCTCAGGTCTTGCTCCCTTAAGTATGTCCAGTCACTTCACACAGTCCTCAGAGAATGCTAGATGTCTCCATCAACATCCTCGTCTTTGTGAAACACCTGGGTTGAAATCCCAAGGGGTTTGGTAAGTACCAGCTGTAATTCTGGACATTTTTAAGCACTTCTATTTGAAATTCAAACAAGATATACAGGCCAGCTATTTTTAACTAGTTTGCCCTAGCACCAGGTCATGGCATGAAATTTTCTCTCTGTTCCCAGTTGATTTGGGTTAAGTATATGACATAAAATTCTGAAATCCTAATGGCATGCACACACACACACACACACACACACACACACACACACACACACACCAGAGTTTGGATTTGAGCATGTTAGACAATAGTTCTAGAACTACAAGGAAACTTAGAGATGATCTAGTCAGATTCCATTGTTTTATGGTTGAGAAAGCTAAAGCTATAGAAGTGAGGTGATGTGCCCAAAATCACATAGGAAGCAAAGCAGAGATCTGAAATTCATGTTCTCTAACTCTAAATCTATTATACATTACATTGTCCATTTCTGGGTGCATATACTTGGTTATAGAACCAAGCAAAAAATAGGCTATTTACTTACTTATTTATCCATCCATCCATCCATCCATTTATTTAGCATTAAGTGTGTGCTAACTGCTGTAATAGGGGATTCAAATTCCTGTTATTGAGGAGGGTACTGTTACTTAATGAGACTAATATCTCTAAGGTCTTCCTGGGCCAATTTTTGTTTGAATTGAGTTGAATTGAATCTATAACCATAAATTGTACCCCTAAGCCAATCCAGGTGTTTTATAAATTCATCCTCTGATTCTCATGGGAATTGAGTAAGAGTATGGATTCCTCAATACAAATCAGTCTCCCAACCCTTTATATGCCATTACTCTGGCCATCTTTCTCAACCCCCTCCCATGAGAACCTCTTACATTCTGGGCCTGATCCCTCTGCTCTGATAGGCGAGCTTTGGCCCCATGTTACTGAGAAGTAACCTGCACATCTCTTCTATGCAATCCCCAAACATGCTCCTATGCCTATACTTTCCTCCTTCTTCATCCCACCCCCAACCTGTCTCCTTTAAACACCTTCTTAAAGGTAGAGATTGTCTATTTTGCTTGTATTGGCATCTCCCAGTGCTTAACATAGAGTTTGACATTTAGTAAGTGATTAATAAATGCTTTTTCATTCCTTCATTTGACAGAGAAAAAGTAACTCAAAGCCTGTTTATGTTAGGTCCAGAGAATGACCTCTGCATGGGAAGGAAAGCATATTTCATAGATGAAGCCAGGTTTTCTCCAAGGTTCCTCCCAGTTCTAAGATTTAGATTTGTTTTTTAAAGATTGCTTAAAGTGGAAAGACTACAAATGTATATCCCTTTCTTAACTTCTCTGACATCCTTTCTCCCCCGCTATTTTCTTGGTGGTAAAAATTTTCTTTGCTCTTCTCATGTAGAATTACAAGGTTCCCTTCCCTGGGTGGCAACAGTGATTCATATGTGGCATGATGACGTGTGGCAGCTATGTTGTTCTGAGGCCTTGGTTTGGGTAAAACAACCTCTTTCCATTTGGGGGCCTTCTTATGTCAGGCACTAAGGATGTATCTGTGGTATCTGGGTACACTGTGTATGTTTCCTATCTACATTTTTGGATCTGGAATTATCCACAAAAAGTTAAAATGGGCTCAGCAGTTAATTATACTCCAACCATTATTCTTAGCTTTTCGTTTTTATATAATACTGACAAAGCATTAAGAACCTCAAAATTACCTCATAAAGTAGGCAGGACATTACCTTCATTTTACAGATGAGTAAACTGAGACTCCAAGAGGTTGAAACACTGACCCCCAACCTGCAAGTCAATTTGGCTAGAAGGACTGGAACCTGGAACTTCTGACCATAGCATGATATAGTTTCAAATCCTAGTCCTGTTGTTGACTAATGTATGATCTTGAGCAGAACACTCAGCCTCTCTGATCCTGTGGGCCTCAGTTCCCCACCTATAAAATGGTGAGTTTGGATTAAATGATTCCTAAAGCCCCTTTCAGCTTTAAATCCTATTATTGGATAAGGCCAGTGGTGTTTTTTTTTTTCCTACTACACTGCCTATCTAGGGCTAAAGTGTTCTCTATCTGCTTAAGCTTCTAACCTTTCTACTGTTTAGACATTTTTCAATTGTGTCCAGCTCTTTGTGACCCCTTTTGGGGATTTTCTTGACAAAAATGCTGAAGTAATTTGCCACTTCCTCCTCTAGGTCATTTTCAGATGAGGAAACTGAGGCAAACAGGGTTAAGTGATTTGCCCCCAGGTCACAAGGTTAGTAAGTGTCTGAGGCCAGATTTGAACCAAGGAAAAGCTATCTTCCTTACTCCAAGCCCAGTACTATATCCAATGCTCCACCTAACTGCCCTATTGGCTAGGAAACAGCAAAAGAAGTTAAACAGGACCGATAAATTTCTTGGTTTTAGATGTCAGGCATCTTTTCCTTATACACAGACCCTATTCCACAATACCAGCTTCTGCTGTTTTTCTCATTCTGACAAACCTAGTGAAAGATAACTGGGATCCAGGGAAATATGGGTTATTTGCCCCCAAAGTTCTGTTCTCTCAGACCCTTTCTTCCCCTTCCACTAAAAAAAAAGATCAACTATTCAAGAGTATTGCTAGGATCTAGAGAGGTAGCATGGGGTAGGGGGTGGAGCACTGGTCCTGAGTTCAGATCTGCCTCAGACATTTTGCTAGCTGTGTGACCATGGGCAGGTCACTTAACCTCTATGGACATCTGTTTCCCAGTCTGAAAAATGTTGCAGTTGGATTTTATGAACTTTAAGCTTCCTTCCAGCTCTAAATGTATGATCCTCTGCATAGCAGAAATAGAGACTCACTCCATTCAACAGGTCAATGTGAATCTGTTATATTGTCCTAAATTTCAGCATCTCCCCCTCTCATCTGCTCCCATAGTTCTCTGAGATAGTGTTTGAAAATGTGACAGATTTCTGGGAGCCTTTAAATGCGCTAACTTTTTTCTTTCTGTGGAAACTGGAAAATAGGGTTACTCTAAAACTATAATCTAAAACATAGTTACCGTGTTCCTTAACACTTTGTGCCCCCTCCCACATCCAAGTTCCCTGACTCACATTATGCCCCAGTTTATATGAGAAATAAAGGGAAAAAAAGAGGAGCTGCCTAGGCTCTCAGCGGGTGGGCAAGCCTGGTGGCTGCTGGGAACGAGGATTTGCCAGGTTTGCTTCTCAGCAGGCTGGATGTCATTTTCCTCCCTGTCTCATTTCTGTGGTTTCACACCCCTTGAGCTTTACCTAGACGCTTGTTGGAGCAAACCTGAGCCAACACCTCTGAAGAGAGAAACTCCAGGGAAAAACTTCCCTTCCTCCTTCCTCCTTAGACCTTCTAAATTAGGAAAGATAGTGAGTCTGTGTGTGAACTCTCAAATAGGAGGGATTGTTCAGTGGTGTTGTAGGAGGTTGGAATGACAAAACCTAGGGAAATGTAGTCAGTTCCATCTATGACTTGTAATAAAGCTAATGAGCTCACAATTGAATCTTACTCCTGACCCTAACCTTGGGCAGCTAGGGGGCACCATAGTGCAAAGAGCTCAGGGCCTAAAGTCAGAAAGA
The DNA here is from genome assembly GCA_011680675.1 of Gymnobelideus leadbeateri. Lineage (NCBI taxonomy): Eukaryota > Metazoa > Chordata > Mammalia > Diprotodontia > Petauridae > Gymnobelideus > Gymnobelideus leadbeateri. The sequence continues at coordinate 167,635 of WOXC01008587.1, forward strand.
CTCATCTTCTTGAGTTCAAATCTGGCTTCAGACACTTATTAACTGGGTGACCTGGGCAAGCCACTTCACCCTGTTTCCCTCAGTTTCCTCATCTGTAAAATGAGCTGGAGAAAGAAATGGCAAACCACTGTAGTATCTCTGCCAAGAAAACCTCAAATGGGATCATGGAAAGTCAAACACTACTGAAAAACAGCTAAAAACTGACCATAACCAAGATCCCAGCTCCAGGGCTCCTTCTGGGCACATAGGTTCAGCACCTTAGTCAGTTCTTAGTAGGAAACTAAAGTTTATGTCAGGGGTAAGATTAGGATGGAGGGGCAGAGTAGAAACAGCACTTCTAAGGAGTTCCAGCCCATACCACTTCCAATATAAATAAATGGGAACTCTGAAAATACTCTAGAGCTCCAGAACCCACAGTATTTGGGGAATGTGTTGGCTTCTTCCCCTGGGGGTGAGAAGCGGCTGAGGAGATGTGGCACAGAGGCCATTTTGCAGCTTCAGTGGCAGCTTCGGCTCCTGGCCTGTGAACTGTAGGGAGACCCAGCAATCAGTCTGGGGGTTAATTGCTCTTGCTTTAACCTCCCTGGATCTGGATTGCAGTCTTGGGGGGAGGTCTGGGGTGGGTATCTGGCTTGCCAGAGTGTGTGGAGGCTTTACAGAGGCCACCCAACTAATACCTCTGGAAGTTGTGAAGACCCCAACATTTGGGACGGAAATTCCCCTGTCTGGTGACAGAGTCCTACTGTGGCAACAAGCCCAAAAGTCAAGTAATTATTTTTTTTTTAAATTAATTTATTAGTTTAGTTTCAGTTAACAAGATTCAATTCCATAGTTCCTTGATTTTCAAATTTCCTTTACTTCCCTCCCCCCTCCCCTCATGACGTCATATAGTACAGTATAGGGTCTGCAAATGCATTCATATTAAACATTATTCCAATTACAAAGGCATATTGTACTAGGTGGGATGAAAGATGGTAAGGAAGAAGTAAAACCAAACAATGAGAAGAACAAGATCATTTAGTTTGCTTCCATCAGGATTCAGGCTCAGTTCTTTCTAGTTATATCTCTGGATGGCGCATTTCTCACTTTCTTGAGTCATTCGGGATTAACTTATATCACTGCATTGCTGAAAAGAGTCCAGTCTGTCATAGTTGGTCGTCACAGATATGGTATGTCTGTGATTGTATACAAATTTCTTCTGATTCTACTCTTCTCGCTCAGCATCAGTTTGTATAAGTCTCTCCAGGTAATTATGAAATCCGTCACCTCCTCATTTCTTATAGCACAATAAAATTCCATTACATTCATATACCACAACTTGTTTAGCCATTCCCCAATTGATGGGCACTCCTTTAGTTTCCAATTCTTTGCAACCACAAAAAGGGCTGCTAAAAATATTTTTGTACATATGGTTCTTCCTCCCACTACTATGATCTCTTTGGGATATAACCCTAGGAGTGGTATGGCTGGGTCAAAGGGTATGAAATTATTTATAATCCTTTGGGCATAATTCCAGATTGCTCTCCAGAATGGCTGGATAAGTTCACAATCTCCACCAGCAATGTATTAGCGTTCCAATTTGCCCACAATCCTCCAGCATTTGTCACTTTCTTGTTTTGTCATCTTAGCCAATCTGACTGGAGAGATGTGGTATCTCAGAGTTGTTTTGATTTGCATTTCTCTAATTAATAGTGATTTAGAGCATTTCTTCATATGCTTATAGATATCTTTAATTTCTTTCTCTGAAAACTTCCTATTCATATCCTTTGACCATTTCTCAATTGGGGAATGACTTGTATTCATATAGATTTGGCTCAATTCTCTATAAATTTTAGAAATGAGTCCTTTATCAGAGACACAGGTTGTAAAAATTCTTTCCCAATTTCCCACCTCCCTCTTGATCTTGGTTACATTGGCTTTGTTTGTGCAGAAGCTTTTCAATTTAATGTAATCAAAGTTATCCATTTTGCATTTCATAATGCTCTCTAATTCTTGTTTGGTCCTAAAATCTTCCCCTCTCCACAGATCTGTCAGGTAAACTATTCCTTGCTTTCCCAAATTGCTTACAGTATCATCCTTTACACCTAGATCCTGCACCCATTTAGACTTGATTTTGGTATATGGTGTTAGATAGTGATCTATGCCCAGTTTCTGCCATACTGTATTCCAGTTTTCCCAGCAGTTTTTGTCAAATAGTGCATTCTTATCCCAAAAACTGGGGTCTTTGGGTTTATCGAACAATAGATTGCTATATTCATTAACTGCTGGGTCTCCTGCACCTAATCTATTCCATTGATCCACTACTCTACACCTCTGCCAGTACCAAGCAGTTTTGATGACTGCTGCTGTATAATACAGATTAAGATCTGGCATAGCTAGTCCACCTTCCCTAGCATTTCTTTTCATTAATTCCCTTGATATTCTAGACCGTTTGTTTTTCCAAATAAATTTTGTTATTATTTTGTCTAACTCTACAAAGTAGTTTTTTGGTAAATTGATTGGAATGGCACTAAATATATAATTTAGTTTGGGTAAAATTGTCATTTTTATTATATTAGAAAAGTCAAGTAATTAAGTGGCAACATGCCTAGGCAAAGGAAACAAAATAAACAGAAAAATGCAACATTCGACTCCTATTTTGGGGGCAAAGAAGATCGAAGCATGGAACAGGAGGAGGACTGTGAGGTCAGAAATCCTGCATCAAAAGCCCCAAATGAAAATATGAGTGGGTTACAGGCCATAGAGGACCTTAAGAAGGATTTTAAAAACCAAATAAGAAAAGTGGAGGAAAAATTGGAAAGAGAAATGAGAAGGATGCAGGAAAAGTATGAAATGAGAGTCAACAGCCTGACTGAGGAAAATAACACCTTAAAAAATAGACTAACTCAAATAGCAAAGGAGGCTCAAAAGGTCAATGAGGAGAAGAATGCCTTAAAAAGCCAAATTTGCCAGATGGAAAAAGAGTCTCAAAAGCTCAGAGGATATTCATTCCTTCAGAGTTAGACTGGAGCAAATGGAAGCTAGTGACTTTATGAGAAATGAAGACGCTGTTAAACAGATCCAAACAAATGAAAGAATAGAAGGCAATGTGAAATATCTCATGGGTAAAAACCACTGACCTGGAAAATAGATCCAGGAGAGATAATTTAAAAATTATTGGACTACCTGAAAGCCATGATCAAAGAAAGAACCTAGAAAGCATCCTTCAAGAAATTCTCAAGGAAAATTGCCCTGACGTTTTAGACCCAGAGGGCAAAATAGAGGTTGAAAGAATCCACCCATCACCTCCTGAAAAAGATCCCAAAAAGAAAACTCCTAGGAATATTATAGCTATGTTCCAGAATTCCCAGATCAAGGAGAAAATACTACAAGCAGCCAGGAAGAAACAATTTCAATATTGTGGAAACAATCAGGATAGCGAAAGATCTGGCAGTTTATACACTGAGGGATCAAAGGGCTTAGAATGTGATTTTCTGGAGGGCAAAGGATCTGGGATTAAAACCAAGAATCACCTACCCAGAAAAACTGAGTATCATGTTTCAGGGGAAAATATGGTCATTCAGTGGAATAGAGGACTTTCAAGAATTCTTGAGAAAAAAACAGAGTTGAATAGAAAATTTGACATTCAGATAGAAGAAGTAAGAGATGATTGAGAAGGTAAACAGGGAAAAGAAATCATAAGGAACTTATCAAAGTTGAACTCTTTACATTCCTACATGGAAAAATGATAATTGTAACTGATGAAACTTTTCTCAATATGAAAATAATTGAAGAAGGGCATATGGGCATATGAATACATATGTGAATGTGTGTATATATCTTTACAGGTATACAAAGTTAGAGGGCACAGGTCCAATCTAATAGGAAGGGATGATACTTAAAAGGTGAAATTAAGAGGTGAGAGAGGAATATAATGAGAAGAGATGGGGAGAGACAGAATGGGGTAAACTATCTCATATAGCAGAGACAAGGGAAAATGGTTACAAAGGAGGGAAAGAACAGAAAGGCAAAAAGGCAAAACTTTATTTTCATTGAATTTGGTTCAGGTAGAGAATGACATACATACTAAATAAGATATCTTACCCTGCAGGAGAGTAGGGGGTAAGGGGATGAGAGGGGGCATAATGGAAGGGAGGGCAGGCTGGGGGAAGGGAAGTTAGAAGCACCCACTTTTGAAAAGGGACAGGATCAAAGTGGGGAGTGGACCAAGTAGGAGGTGGGATAGGAGGTAGGGAAATGTAGTCAGTCTTTTACAATATATCTACTATGATAATGTTTTGCATGGCTACACATGTACAACATATACTGAATTGCTTATCTTCCCAGTGAGGGTGGGTGACAAGGGAGGAGGGGAATGAATCTGGAATTCAAAGTTTTAAAATCAAATGTTTAAATATATATAAATACTATAATTACCACTATTTTACATATAATTGAGAAATAATATATACAGGCATTGGGGCACAAAGATTCTCCTTGCCCTACTGAAAAAGTCAAAGGGGTTATGGGAGAAAATATGGGAGAGAGCAGATGGGATGAGGGGATATCCTGTGGGACTGCTATTCTATGGTGTTGGGTAGGGGGAAAATGGGGAATAAATTGTAACACAAAATCTGGCAGAAAATGATGCAAACCAGAAGTTAATAAAGCATTTGGGAAAAACAAACAAACCTCATCAAATAAATAATAATAAATACAAATAAAGTAAAAATCCTTAAAGTTAAAGGTAACAAAACTGTAAATAAAATAAAACTAATAATACCAGATGGTTAAGAACTGCGATCATCCTAGCTCAGAGGATGTCTCTTTATCTATTACCCCATACTAGCTGCAGCAGTAGCAGCAGGGACAGCAGCAGCCACAGGGCTAGGGCTTGGTAGAATGGGTAATAGAATAAAAAGGGAGATTCTAAGTTAGGATAACCTGAGTCCAAGTCCTACCCCTGACACATACTTTAGCTGTGTGGTCCTGAGCAAGTTACTTAATATCACAGAAATCTAGTCAAGTGTCCAGGGCTATAAATTTCAGAAGAGTCATCAAACTGCATTTCCAGAGGGACACAGGTCCAGACTTAAAAAAAAAATTGCTGACCTTTACAAAGCACTTTAAAGTATACAAAATGCTTTTCTTTATCAGAGTCATTCTACTTATTGGTCTGTTGCTGTGTGACTCCGGAATTGACCTTTCCTAGAAGAAGAAAGATATAAAGGAAGAGTGTTGGAGATTAGTCTCAAGACACCAGGGTTTGAATCCAACTCTGACACTTACTATTGGCATGACTGGTCCTGGTGAGGTTTAAGCTCTGGGAACCCCCTTGAATCTTCCCACAAATATGAGGAATTTGCCTGAGACCATAAGCGTTTCATTATTGTTAGGCTCAAATCTCTACTACTCTTAACCTAGTATAGCCCTCCATTATCCAGCTACTTCCCACACCTTGATCCTATCCAAATATCTATACCCAAATCTGTTACCCTTAAACTATCCTAGCCCTCCATTGTCTGTCTTCTCCAGGTAGCTTTCAACTATTTCCTACCCTTTATCCCATTCCCGGAGTCTGACCTCAGTCCTATCAAGATCTTCCTTAAACTCTTCCTCAAGACCCTCTCCAACCCCTTCCTCTAGACCACCCCTAGATCTCTCCCACAGTCTTTCTGTATATAAGATCTATTTTGCCTCCATGAAGGTGCTGAGATTAACCTAGTGCAGACTCAGTCTGCGTCAGATTGTTCTGTCTTGCTTGTCAATACAAGCATCACAAATACTTAGGCCCCTTAAGAGTCTTCCCATTATGGTGAATCTTTAATAAACTTTGCTTTACTTTGACTGAGAGAAGGTTTGAGTCTAATTCATTTGACAGGACCTGGCATGTCGGCATTTTGGGGTCACAAGCACCCCTAAGCCCCATACCTCAGCAGCCCCACAGCTTTAAAGTACAGTTTCCTCATCTATAAAATGGGGGTAACCATAATATACCAACCCCTTTGCCCAGTTTGTGGTGAGGAAAATACTTTGCAACACTCTAAGTGCTTTACAAATGAGTTAATATCAATGACCGAGGGCCATGGGCAGAAAAAGGGTCAATACAATGCCTGGATCATTGCCTTGTACCTATGTACAGGAACCAAACTGTCAAGTAGGCACTTGGACATGTGAGACTGGAATTCAAGAGAGAGAGAGACAAGGACCTTGGGAATCATCTGTATAACAATATTTGGACTGCTTTTTCTTGGTTCTCCTACATTTCTGATTGTTTCTTCTCAGTCTTCTTTGCTGGATACTCTTCTATGTCCTCTCTCCCAACTGTGGGTATTCCCCTAAGGCTCTATTCTGGGCTCTTTTTTTCTCTCCATACTGTCTCAGTGACTTCATCAGCTCCAATGGGTTCAATTATCATCACCCCACCAAAAGTCTCAGATCCCTCCATCTCATGTTGGTGCCTCTTGAGCTCCAGTTCCACATCTCCAGCTGCCTATGGAACATTTGAAATGCGTGTCCCAAAGAAACTTCAAGTTCAGCATTCCTCTAACGAGCTCATGGTCTTGTCCTTCAAGCGATCCTTCTTTCTCACTTCCCAGTTTCCGCCAATGTTGCCATCATCCTTTGGTTCACAACCTTGGACTCATTCTAGACTCTTCACTCTCATCCTTCCATTTCCAATCAGTTGCTAAATCTCATCAATACCACTTCAGCAGGATCTCTCTTCTGCATGCTTCTTTTTCTGCTCCTGGCCCACCACCTTGTTTAGGCTCTTTTATTCTCTTGCTTGAATGCATAATATCCTGAGTTGTGTCCTTGACTGGAGTCTTTCCTTTCTCTAAGCCATCCTCCCTGTAGTTGTTCAGGCATTTTTCAGTCATGTCTGACTCTTCAAGACCCCATTTGGGGTTTTCTTGGCAAAGATACTGGAATAGTTTGCTGTTTCTTTTTCCATTTTACAGATGAGGCATGAAGCAAACAAGGTTAAATGACTTGCCCAGGGTCACATAGCTAATAAGTGTCTGAGATTGGATTTGAGTTCATGTCCTCCTCACTTTAGGGCCAGGGCTCTATCCACTATGCCACTCAGCTGCCCTAATCCATCCTCTCTAACAAAATGATTTTCCTAAAGTACAGGTCTGATAACACTCCCTTATTTGGTAAGCTCAATAGTCTTTGGAAGGTAAATTTTGATGGCCCAAACCTTCCCACTTAACTTGGGGTTTATTGGCTAGATTTCTTCTTTCCTCTTCTTTCTTTCTTCCTTCCTTCTGTGTTGGGCCTGGGGACCCCAAAAATCCCCTACTCAAAAAAAAAATAAAAGCCAGAGATGTCTTGAAGAAAGAGTAGGAAGTTTTATTCAGTTCTTGTCGAGAAGAGGGCATCCCTTCCACCAGTATGAACAGGTGGAATGAGGCATGTTACAGAAGACAGAGCAGGAATTTATACCCTAACACAGTCTAGCTCCCTCCCACCACTGTCCCTTCTCCCATTGGCTGGGAGGCGGGCTTACAATCTGAGCACGAAATCTTCTCCAATGACAAGGAACAAAGAAGCCCACCACTATCCTTTATTGTCTGGAAGGCAGGTTCACAGTCTCTGTGCAAAAAAGGCCAAGAACAGGGAAACAGGTATTGTTCATGTCCTTATTTGGCAAACGATAAAGTAAGGGAGGGGAAAAGGTTGCAAGCAAGGGTAGACATCAAAAGACTCCTAAAGGGCTTAATGCTGATGTGGCAGTAGTAAAGAAGGGGGAAGGCTGTAACTGAAACTCAGGCCTGTTCCCACAAGAAACCTTACTAGACTTTAGGACATAGGCTGAGAAGTTTTCACCTCACTTCCTTCCTTCCTTCCTTCCTTCCTTGGACCACAATAGGTCTGGGACCAAGCTCTACTTAATGGTTGCATTTTGGGCTCTCCTGGCTTAGAGTGAATATCAATGGTAACTGTTTTGGAACAGCAACTCTGAGGGTCTTCCCCTCCCAGATTGATTTTTTTTCTTTTTTTCTAATTAAAGGGGCCATCCCTTGACTTACTTTTTTTTCCCACTTTTTGGTGGGCAAATGGGGTTAAGTGACTTGCCCAAGGTCACACAGCTAGTTTTTGTGTTGTTTCTGAGGCCGCATTTGAACTCAGGTCCTCCTGACTCCAGGGCTGGTGCTCTATTCACTGCGCCACTTAGCTGCCCCTCTTGACTTACTTCTTAAAAAGGAATGGTCCTTACCTCACTCTAAGTGAAAGGCCTTAGCCTAAAAGGGCCAGGGTCTGCCATTGCATCCTGAGTCATCTCCAGTCATCCTGATGAGTATCTGGTCACTGGATCCAGATGGCTCTGGAGTTGAAACTCTTGAGACTGGTGACTTTGCACAGCCCTCCCTCTCTCACTCAAATTAAAGTCAACTGCAAGTCATGTCATCATTTCCTTGTTACCATGACCCTCTTTAAAAATAAAGGACAAACACAACAATGGTCTTTTATGGTGTATAGATAAGGTCAACTCCTTCATTTCATATTTTTAACCCTTTCCAACCTGGCTCCAAACATATTAGTTCCCTTCAAACACTCTACAGTCTGGTCAACCTGACCTTTTTGCTGTTCTTCAAAAACATTTTTTTAAAATTATCTCTTTGCCTTTGCACAGTCTGTCTTCCACACATAGAATTCATTTCGTCTTCACCTTCATCTCATAGTTTCATCCCTGATTTCCTTCAAAGCTTAGCTTATGTGCCACCTCTAATGGAAGGCCTTTCTGATCCCAGCAGCTGGTATTCTTCCTCAACTTTAAAAATACCTTGCATTTATTGTGTTCAATGGTGTGCAATTATTTAGGATGAAGCAAAATAAATTGATGAACATGTAAATGTAGTAATTGTATATATCTTTAAAACACACATATATACATATATAATTTCCTCCTTTGCTGCAATCACTTGTTTTTCACACAGTTGGCACTGAGTTTACAAGACACATATTATTTCTTTGCCATAAAACCACATATCATATTAAATATTAAAATGGTCTTGGCAAAGCATCTATTTTTCCAAGTCTAGTCTTTATTGCAGCCCATAGGTTTTCAATACAATATGAATTAGGTGAGCTCTCAGGTCATTGAAGCATACATACATACATACATACATACATACCATATATATATATATATATATATATATATATATATATATATATACATACCTTAGATAAACTTATTAACCTTTTGTGATGTGGGGTAAAACATTAGGTTGCAATATTCTGTCTCCATTTATGAAATTTTCTAATTCTGGATCAATTCTACTTCTTAGTATATCACTATATTTAGACACATCATAATTCTCTCAATGAGAATAAGACATCCAGATAGAAATAAAAAAATCCTCAAAACATTTCTTTGGAGGTAGATCTTTTATAGTGTGATACATATGCCCTGATATTATAGGCTCACATAAGCTTATTCTGATAAAAGTTTTGCTATAGCTTTAAATGAACAAATGAATTTTATCAGTAAAAATGATAATTTTCCCGTCTTCAGTGCTCCAGTCTTTCTACTGTCCAGCCCTTGACAAGCATTTTTTCTTCCTAAAACTGGCTAGTAACCGATTTCCATTCCGCCCCCCCCACTAGTTTTCTCACTGTCCCTTAACTAAAATAACTTATGCTTTACTTTAGAGAAATCAGTAACTCAGAGAAATCAGTAGAATTAGAGAAATCAGTGAATCATGCCATTCAGCTGCCAGGATTCTGAAGGTCCTTCCTTGTTTTCTGATGCCAAACCAGGCTGTCTAGCAACAATGATTTGTTAGTTATTGATGTTCCTTTTTTATTTGTTTTGTTTTCTATTGTACTTTCCTTTGTGAAACTGATCCTGCTTCATGGTGAGCTTGAATGACCCTAGAAAAACTTGATATCCCCACACCAATAGCCTATGCAATATCTCTCACAGTCCTTTAAATCCTCTTTAAGAACTAAGTCTTTTTCCTTGTCTCTTCCTTGGAGTAATAGGCATTCTTTTTTTTTTTTAAAGCAATTGGGGTTAAGTAACTTGCTCAAGGTTACACGGCTAGTCATTTGATTTATGCGTGGGTGCTCATTTTCTGAGGCCGGATCTGATCTTGGGTCATCCAAACTCCGAGGCCGGCACTCTTACTCACTGCGCCACCTAGCCACCCCTTTAGGGCAGTTGGGGTTAAGTAACTTGCCCAAGGTTACACGGCTAGGTTTTTGTTTGTGCGGATTAAGTGTGGGAGGCCGGCTCCGAACTCAGGTCCTTCTGATTCCAGGGCCGGCGCTCTATTCACTGCGCCACCTAGCCGCCCCAATAGGCATTCTTTAAAAAAAAAAAAACAAAGAATTCAAAGCACAGCAAAAGACAGTAATGGAACATGTATATTGTCATAAAATATAGCATTTATTCATATGATAATGATAGATTACTAGCTATAGGTGGAGAAATGGACTCAGTCTAATTTCAGATGTTATGAGTGTCAGTAGAAACACACACATGACTATCAGTTTCATGAAACCAAATGACTGCTTTCCTGAGTAATTCACACATATACATATGTATGTGTCTGCATGTGTGTTTATGTCCGTATATGTGGTATACAATCTATACTATGCCTTCTTGAAGGCAGCGATTCTTTCATTTCTGTGGCTTTTATCTCCAGCACTAATGCAGGATCTGGTACATACCAGGTGTCTAAAAATGCTTGTTGATTGATTGACTAAACCCACCAGAGACAATGAGATTACCAAAAGAGAGAGAAGGCTTAAGACAGCTCAGGACAGAACCCTGGGGCATTCCTATGCAAAAGCCGCAAGATACAGATCCAGAAAAGGAGGGAGGAGTTGTCAGGAGGGTAGGAGGAGAAGTAGCACTGCTCAGTATCTAGAAAACTCAAAGAGGAGAGATTGACTGCAGAGCTTCCTAGACTTTCTACTCTCAACCCCTTTTCTTGTTTGGTTGGTGTTGTGCGGCATGACAGCAGGCAAAGTGCGCATGCTGTGTGTTCAGAACTAAGGCTGCAGTGAAGTTGCACAATGCAGTGTGGACAAGCGCAGCCAGAAACACCGTGGATTCATTATGTGTTTGATTTTTAATTAATTTTTGACCATTTCAGGTTCAGAAAGCTTTTACTGTTGCCAAATTTATCTGTGTTCATGACCTGAAGTTCAAGAAGTGCTAGGAGGGAGGGAATCATATGGGGTCACCGGCCAGCAAGTGCCTGAGCTTCAGTATAAAAGATTCAAAGAGATCAAGGAGAATGAGTAATGAGAAGAAAAAAAAACTGGGGGGTTTAGCATTCACCCACTTACCTAGAATGCATACCTGTCTCACCTCCATCTTTTGGGATCCTTAGTTTCCTTCAAACATTAGCTCAAGCACTCCCTCCTATATAAAGCCTTTCCTGTCTTCTAATTAAAGAAAGCAATTGGGGCCAAAAGCCAAACCACATGGGACTGAGTGTGAATGACATGACACAAGGGAAGCAGTGAACAGACAGATTCTTCTACAAGTTTAGCAAAGAAAGGTTGTATTGGAGCTAGTTTGATTCAGCTCAGGAGAGTTGATTGTTAAATTTTCAGTGTGAGCATTTATGCCTCAGAAATCCACAAACTACAAATCAGGACTTGATTTATTGTTCTGTTGAGTGTCTAGGCCAGGGGTGGGGAACCTGTGGCCTTGAGACTGCATGTGGTCTTCTAGGTCCTTGGGTGTGGCCCTTTGACTGAATCTAAACTATACAGAACAAAGCCTTTTAATAAAAGAATCTGGGAGTCAGGAGGACCTGAGTTCAAATATGACCTCAAGACACTTGACACTTACTAGCTATTTGACCCTGGGTAAGTCACTTAACCCTGATTGCCTCGGGGAAAAATGTGTTGTCCTTTTTTGACATCCAGTTGTTAAACATTTGCTAGCATACCCCTGAATATAGGGCAATAGTTTGTGGGGATGGAAGGTTCAGATGAAGGTTTTTTTTTTTTTTTAGATGAGGAAGATCTTTAAGGTAAGCCTATATATATAAATGCATGCACATACATGCATGTGTGCAGTATTGGTGTGTATGCTAGTATGGCCATAGTCCTAATAAACAATCTAGACTATCATCATGGTAACCATGTGGCTGGTAGTGGGAATAGCCATGATGATCTAAAATTCTTCATCTGTCCATTTGGAAACAGTGGTGTGAGGAGCACTGCTCTTCACATAAGTACGTATGCCTCTCAATAATTTCCCAGGGTAGGAATGATTGAATAGCTAGGTTTCCTTGAATAAATAATTTCTTTTTTTTTAAACAAATGCTTTATTAACTTCTGTTTTACATCATTCATTTCCGCCAGATTTTGAGTTATAATCATTTTCCCCCCATTATTCCCCTACCCAACCTCCCAGAATAGTAATCCCACAAGATATCGCTTCCTCCAATCTGCTCTCTCCCATACCTTCTCCCATACCCCCTTCGACTTTTCCATTAGAGGAAGGTGAATCTTTGTGTCACAATGCCTGCACATCTTGTCTCCCAATTATAAGCAAAAGAGTATTAATAATAGTATTTATATATATTTGAAACATTTAATGTTAAGACCTCGAATTTCAGATCCATTTCCTTCCTCCCTTGTCACCCATTCCTTCTTGGGAGATAAGTAATTCAGTATATGTTGTACATGTCTAGCTATGCAAAACATTATCATAGCAGATATATTGTGCAAGGCTGGTTATAATTCCCTCCCACTCATCCCACCCCCCACCTGGTCAATTCCCTACATGATCCTGTCCCTCTTCTATAGTGGGTACTTCCAACCTCCCCTCATCCCAAGGATGCCCTCCCATCCATCATCTCTCCTCTCATCCCCCTTCCCCCTATCCTGTTGCAGGTTGAGATATCCCATTTAGTATGTATGTCATTTTCTCCCTGAACCAAATTCAATGTGAATGTGGTTTTGCCTTTTTAGCCTTCCTTATTCTCCCCCTCTTTTGCAACCACTTCCCCTTGTTTCTTCTGCATGGGATAGTTTACACTACCCTGTCTCTCCCCATCTCCTCTTGCCACTTTCCTCTCTCACCTCATAATTTCATCCCTTGAGTATTCTCCCTTCCCAACAAATTCAACTTATTCCCTCTATCCATATATAACTGTAATCATATACACACACATTCACATATGTATTCATATGACCACACCCCCTTCTTCCATTATTTTCATAGTGAGAAAGATATCATCAGTCACAGTTATTGATTTTCCATATAGGAATGTAAGTAGTTCAACTTTGATAAGTTCCTTTTGATTTCTTTTCCCTGATTACCTTCTCAGGCATCTCTTCCTTCTTGTGTCTTGGTGTCAAATTTTCTATTCAATTCTGGTTTTTTCCTCAAGAATGCTTGAAAGTCCTCTATTCCACTGAATGACCATATTTTCCCCTGAAACAAAATACTCAGTTTTGCTGGGTAGGTGACCCTTGGGTTCATTCCCAGTTCTTTTGCCCTCTGGAATATCATATTCCATGCCCTTGATCCCTCAGTGTAGAAGCTGCCAGGTCCTGGGCTATTCTGATTGTGTTTCCACAATATTGAAATTGTTTCTTCCTGGCTGCTTGTAGTATTTTCTCCTTGATCTGGGGATTCTGGAACCTGGCTATAATATTCCTGGGAGTTTTCTTTTTGGGATCTTTTTCAGGAGGTGATCGGTGGATTCTTTCAACCTCTATTTTGCCCCCTGGATCTAAAACATCAGGGCAGTTTTCCTTGAGAATTTCTTGAAGGGTGATTTCTAGGTTCTTTCCTTGATCATGGCTTTCAGGTAGTCCAATAATTTTTAAATTGTCTCTCCTGGATCTATTTTCCAGGTCAGTGGTTTTTCCCATGAGATATTTCACATTGCCTTCTAATCTTTCATTTGTTTGGATCTGCTTAACAGCATCTTGATTTCTCATAAAGTCATTAGCTTCCATTTGCTCCAGTCTAACTCTGAAGGAATGAATCTCCTCAGTGAACTTTTGAGATTCTTTTTCCATCTGGCAAATTCGACTTTTTAAGGCATTCTTCTCCTCATTGCCCTTTTGGGCCTCCTTTGCCATTTGAGTTAGTCTATTTTTTAAGGGGTTGTTTTCCTCAGTCAGGCTGTTGACCCTCATTTCATACTTTTCCTGCATCCTTCTCATTTCTCTTTCCAATTTTTCCTCCACTTCTCTTATTTGATTTTTAAAGTCCTTCTTAAGGTCCTCTATGGCCTGCAACCCGCTCATGTTTTCCCCTGGGGCTTTTGGAGCAGGACTTCTGACCTCACAGTCCTTTTCCCGCTCTATGCCCCCAAAATAGGAGTCTAGGGTTGCATTTTTCTGTTTCCTTTGCCTTGGCATGTTGCCACTTAATTGCTTGACTTTTGGGCTTGTTGCCACACTATGGCTTTAAGGCCAGCTAGAGGAATTTTCGTCCCGAACGTGTGGGGGGCAACTTCCGTTTCTGGCAAGCTGTAAACCCACCCACAACTTCCACCCTAGATCACAATCCAGATCCAGGGAGGTTAAAGCAAGAGCGATTACCCCCCAAGACTGATCGCTGGATCTCCCTACAAATTTGCAGGCTGGGAGCGGGAGCTGCCTCTGAAAACTACAAAATGGCATTTGTCCTCAGCGGTTTCTAGCCCCCAGGGGAGGCATTACCTAATACCAGTCAACGCATTCCCTAATACCAGTCCCAAAGTCCATAGGACACTAACCTCTTACTTTGTCCTAGGCAAGTCTATGTTGATAATTCTGGAGTCGCCACAGCTCCTGGTGTTCTGGGGTTCCTCCAGCTGGCTGCTGGCCCTGCCGCCCTGGGGCTAAAACCTCGGCTCACTCAGACCTGGGCTCGGCTCGGCTCGGCTCCTGCGCTCTGTGTGCTGCGTGCTGCCAGGTCCCAGACCACTGCGCTGGTCCTTCCTGCAGGGCTGCTGGGCTGTCCTCAGCGGGAGTTTAGCTCCTCTGTGTCGTTCTGTGGGTGCTGGGGCTCCAGAAGTTGTTCAGAGTCCCCTTTTACATCGTTTGGGGGGAATCTGGGGGCAGAGTGGCTTGGATGAGCTGTTTCTACTCCGCCATCTTGGCTCCGCCTCCGAATAAATAATTTCTTGTTCCATCTTGGTCTTGACCCTACATTTGAACTAATGGTATCTTTGGGCTAATGGTAGGGAGTAGATCCTATCAGTCTGTAGATCTGGAAGGAAATACTTGAGAGAAGCCAACCTCTCTTAATCTGTACTTCTTTCAGACTAGGATGCTTCCTAAAGTCTTGGTAGCAATGATAGATAACAAAAATGAAAATCACTGATGTTTATATAGTGCTTCAAAATTTGCAAAAGATTTAATCTATAATATCACATCTGATCTCCCAATAACTCCCTTGTGAAGTAGGTACAGCTATCATTCCCATGTCTTAAATGAGGAAACTAAAGCTCAGAGAAGTTAAAGTGGCTTGCTTGGCATCAGGCATCGCATGCCAGTTCCTTCCTTCTATTTGTTTACATATTATCTCCCTTATTAGCGTAAACTCCTTGAGGGGACAGGGATTCATTTGCCTCTTTTTTGTATCCCAGCACTTAGCACAGTGTCTTACACTCAGTAGATGCTTACTACATGTTTATTGATTCAGTGCCTACTATGTGCCAGGCACTATGAGAAACACTGGGGATACAAACAGAGGCAAAAGATAATCCCTGCCCTCAAGGAGCTTACAATCTAATGGGGAAGCTAACAAGCAGACAAGTATGTATAAGCAAGCTATATAAAGAAAATAATTAAAAGAGGGAAGGGACTAGAATTGCACCATAATTCCATGCTGTTGTGCTAGGGAGCTCTCTCTTTATTCCCCCAAATCTTGTGCGTTTCCAGATGCCCCAGCTTTGTGGAGAGCTGTGGGCTTGGAAGTCAAAGAAAGCTTGTGCTCATACAGTGTTCTGGAGTTTCTTCCAAACCTGAGATTCCATGGCTACAGCCCTGCCTGTTGCCTCCCATCCTCTGCATCCCAACCTCCAGGTGCAGGGAGTTAGATTAGTGAAATACATAGGGGGGTGGGGGTGGGGGTGGTGAAATGCAAGCTATGTACATGTAAAGGATTAATGATAATAATTAATAAACACCTATAATTATAGTTAGTGATGTGTAAGGTCAGAAATGACACATGCTGTCATTAGTAAAGCGACACCGGAGAGCGTGTGAGTGACACACTTAGGAGTTAGCAGCCACCTTGCTAGCAAAGTTAATAGGCCTATCAGACCTCAGCTGTCAGTCACTCTCTCCTGATACAATGCACATTATTGTGAGATATGTCAGTCTACCCAGATGTGGGAAAGTAGGCTGGCGCTTGCTGGGGGGGCTCAAAGCAGCACAGAATAGTTGTGATGCCTCCTTCCAGGCCCAGGGAACCTTCATGTCTTGGCTGCATTCAGTAGTTGGGCTTTTGGACTGAAAAGATCAAAGCCTTTTGTCTTGACCCTGGGAAGGTTTGCTGGATTTCAGTGAGACAGAACAGTATAGTGGGCAAAGCTCTAGACTCTGAGCATCTAAGAGACCTGAGTGCCAGTCCTGGCTCCACCCAGTCCTAGTGGTATGGACAATTTGATCTGAACTTGAGGCTTCTTGTTCTAGGGCCAGCTTCACTTCACTCCCTACTCTGACTAGGTTCTGGATCACCTTCCTGGTACTGTCCTTCCTTCCTTCCCTCCCCATCCCTCTCCCCTTATGATGAAACCAGTTCTGCCATTGAACCTGGAAGGGATGTGTCAGTCTGTCTTCATCACCTTTCTCTCCCCATGATGATTCCATTCATGTTCCTATAACCCTCTGGACCAAAGTTCCCTTCCCTGGAGCTGGCCACCACTCCCTTGGTGTGCTGTCTTTTTCTGTTAAAATGTAAACTCCCTGAGGGCAGGGGCTTGCTTTGTGGAGAGTACTTAGCATAAGTCTTGGCATGTAATAATGTAATTAATAAATATTTTCATTAAGTAATTAACCCATTAATTCATTAATTAGTTCACTATTATCAACTTACCTCAACTAATAAAAATTCCTTTAAAACACGTTCTGTTGGTATTTTGGGAGGGTAGATAGCTCTCTGAGTATAGGGACTGGGTATTCTCATATCTCTCAGTGCCTAATACAGGGCTAGGTACACAGCAGGCATCAATCCAAGCCAACTAGAATTTATTAAATTCTAACCAAGTGCAAGACACTGGGGATAGAAAGTCAAAATTAAATAGTCCCTGCCATCACGTAACTTACATTCTACTAGAGGGATAGAACATATATATAAGTACACACACCACATAAATACACACACACACACATATATGATATTTGTTTACAAGAAAGTAGATAGATATCTACATACATAAAAATGTGTGTGTGTGTGTGTGTGTGTGTGTGTGTGTGTGTGTGTGTGTGTGTACTGAGCCTTATGTTCCAAGCATTGTGGATAGCCTATGCAAAATAAGAGAGTTGGGAAATGAAAGGAACCAGAAAGACATGGGCTTTGGTATCTCAGGACTCCATGATCCAGAACTCTATTACACATTGAAATTGCTCATCTGGACTGCTGCAATGAAATTCACCTGTTTTTAAGGGCTTATGTTTTTCACTGAATATGGATTATCCTTAGCTAGACAAGTAGAATCTACATGTCCCAGTATAAGGAATGCATCAGCTTAGGCACTGGGAGGCTGCCCCCTCATTTTCAGAGAAAAACACCTCTGTGGCTTTGCAGTGCACAATTGGACAGACTGTGTTTTAGGTGCACTGAGACAGTGGCAATGAGCATCTGGGCAACCTGACAGATGCAAGCTAACATCAGCATCGATGAAGACAGATGCAGCTTATATTGCAATAGGCAGGCAGCTTGGGGGACGATCAGCTGGCTATTCAAGGGAAACAACAGATTCGCCAATATTAGTAGAGAGTGATTCATTAAAGGCAGAAGCAAATAACCAGCTTCATAGGTGATTCACTCCCAGGGCCCCTCTGGGGCTGACCAGGGAGGCCTGAAAGAATAGGTATAGAAAAGGGGAAAAAATGAAGTGGGTTAACATGGTAGAGGTTTCCTCTCTTAACTGAATTGGCCAAGTTTGTGTCTATGGGAGAAGAGAAGAAAGAATTGGTTAGATGAGGTAGCTTTGTCACTGAAAGCTGCCAGAGGTGAACCACTGAGTAATTATTTGAAGACTATAGTCAGTGTAGATGAATAATCCAGATTATTCTATTTGGATATAATTTTGAAATCATTTATCCCAAATTATCCAGAATATTACTCAATACCACAGCTCCGTTTGCAGCTATGGATGGGACTATGATACAGACAGGCCTGCTGTGACCTTTGACCCCAAGTAATCAAATAAATTGCCAAATAGTCCATAAGAAATACTGATAATTATGGGTTCCACATAAAGGCAGCAGGTAGAACTTGTTTTTTCCTTTTTATAACAATCATTTGTTGGTCTCCTCAAAATCTATGCCTATGTTCCAATCAATCAATGAGCAGTTGTTAATTCTCTACGATGTGCCAGGTACTAGAGAGACAAGCCCAAAGAATGAAACAAGCTCTACTCACAATGGATTTACATTCTCAACAATTATGTTTATATAGTACAAAGTGCTTTACACGCATTAGAGCATAGATTAAAAGCCAGAAAGAATGTTAGAGGCCTTTAGATGCATTTCCTTATTTCATCTGAGTTTCACAACTCTGTGAGGTAGCTACTACAAATATTCATATTTTACAGACAGGGAAACCAAGGCACATCAGGGTGAAATAACGTGTTAGTAAAGGGCAAAGGTGATATTTAAACCTAGACTTTCCTGATTCTAAGTCCAGCATCTTCTACAACATGGAGAACTCCATTCTCCTTGTGGTAACCGATACGGGTACATTTTTTTTGGGGGGGAAAGGATCAGAGTATCACAGATTTAAGCTAGAAGAGACTTCTGTAATTACATAATCCAAGCCCCTCATGTTTCTGATGAGAAACCTGAGGTCCATACAGGTTAAATGACTTACCCAAGGTCACATAGGAAGTAAGTGGCAGAGCCATGAATGTTCTCTTAGCAATGGAGCTTTTTACCTTTGTTCCCAAATGCCAGCTGTGTGGATTATACTGAACATCAGGAACCGTTATCCATCATTAATCAGTGGCTGGACCCACAAGGGATCCTTCCTCCAGGGAGCTAAACCAACGTCCCAGGGTGGAAGGTGACCTGCTGGGTATGGTTTGCCCTTGGAAACAAAATTTCTTTCTTCCCACTGAGTTGGGGCTGTGATCCATTGTCTTTAGATTCCACTAGTCTTTATAATATTCTCTTCTTCCCCTCAAGCTCCTAAAGTCCCCTCTCCATCACCTTCTTTGTTACAAAGCTGAATATTGTTCATAGAAGCATTTGTAAATTGGTATGCCTTGAGTGTGTGGGCAGGCAGCAGGGAGCAATAGCCCAATCTCAGTAACTGCTTTTAAAAAAGAGAAAAAAAAACCCATCTGAATATGGATGTTGTATATCTAATGTAAGTAAGCTAAGTGGAGCAGTGGAGAGTGCCAGGCCTGGAATCAGGAAAACTCATCTTCTTGAGTTCAAATCTAGCCTCAGACACTTATTCACGGTGTGACCCTGGGTAAGTCACTTAACCCTGCTTGCCTCAGTTTCCTCATCTGTAAAATGAGCTGGAGAAGAAAATGGCAAACCACTCCCAGTATTCATTTGCCAAGAAAACCCCAAATGGGTCACGAAAAGTTGGATATGACTGAAATGACTAAACAACAAAAATGTTTGATATGAAGATCAGACCAACCTGGATTTATAATACATAGATCAAGTGAGTCCAGAGCTCTGAGAAGCAATATGGTATAGAAGAAAGAGAAACAGATTTGTAGTCAAAGGACCTGAGTTTGAATACAGGCTTTTTTACTCACTATGTGACCTAGTTTGTGCCATTTTATGGTCTTGGTTTCTTCATCTATAAAATGAGAATTTTAGACTAGGTGGCCTTTAAGGACCTTCTAGTTCTATGTACCTTAGACCAATGAAAATAAAGAAAAACTACTTCTCTGGGGGTGGAGGGTTATGATCTTCCTCTCTAACCCCTGCCATCCCACACCCCCCACCACCCCACAGCCCCTCACGTCTGCCATATTCTTTCCCATCTCCATTACTTTACTCTTGCTCATCCTCTGTCTGGAATCCTAAAATGTGCCTTAAAATTCCCTATACTCTTTCATGTTCTGACCTAAATTCCACTTTTTCCCGAAGCCTTTCCTGAAAACTCCACTCCACAGGGATCACTTTCTTCTCCGACCACTTCTTTCACTTAAATATTTTTTGAATTTTTAGGTAATTAGAGGCAAAGGGCTTTCCTTTCCAAAGTATTGGAGAGACAGTAAGACACACCTTGTGATCCCTTGCCATACAACTTACCACATAACTTTGTCACTTCCTCTCCATAATTCCTGAATGAACCTGAAGTTTGAGGGGATTTTTATAATTTCAGAAAACTATGCATACAGATAGGAAGGCCACACCTTGGAAAAAAGAAAAGTGAACCATTGTAGCATGTATATCAATTTAGAATACAGACTCTCGGGTCTTCCAGGATCCTGAAAAGGTTTTTCCCTCCATCCTCTGGATCCAAGACAGATGAGACCTTTGTCTAGTTTGAAATACCTGTAGTAACATGATACCAGTCTATATTCTTTCTTGGACCCCAGCCTCCAGCTCTCAACTTACTCCAGAGATGGAAATCATTGTGCTAATACAACTTTTCCTGAACCTACAAAACTCCAGATAAAGCAAGTGGGAATTGGCCCCATGATGCACTGGGTCTGTGTTTGGATTGAGCAACTTCCTAATGTAGCTATATGAATAATGGATCATCCTATATGGATATAGTTAAAATCTTTTTTTTTTAATAAAGGCAGCAGGCTTTGGAGATTTGTAAGTGTAAAGTGACTACATCTGTGGTCACTGGTTGGACGTTATCACTTTGCTTACTGGTTAACTGGCACAGATACGGGTTGAAGAGGGGGTGATGACTCCACCCCAAAGGCACTTTGTCAGTGTGACAAGAGAGATTAAAGAGAGATCCAGAATCTTGGATGCCTTTGGATGCTTTTCCTCTCTCTTCACCTATGAATGCTATCTCCCGCTTTGGCAGGCACCCATCATGCAGTGGGACCAGTTTGGGACAAACCACTTTGGGAACCATTCTGCTTTTGGGACCTTTCCATTTGGGGCGCAAATTAGTAACGATTCCATTCCGGCAGTAAAGTAGAGAAGGAGATAGTAAATAAGCAACCAGCAAAATTAAAAAACAGTAATGAGCCTTATGAATATTGTGGTGTTATAATGTTGGAGACACATTTATTTTAGAGCTTTGCATGTTCTGGGAAAACATAATGACACTGTGGATACATTGTCTCATTTTCCATAACAGAGACTCCAGTTATTGGCCCTGGAGGCTGACAGAGCTAACACCTGTGCCCAAATGCTGTTAGAACCTTGGCACAGAAAGGAATGTTCATTATGCAAAGGATTCAAAGTTCCAAGTATGCTCAAGGCAGAGAGGAATGGTATTTACAAGGGGGTCCTCCCCCCTCCCACTCCCTTCCACCCTCAGTTTAAGAGCAACGAGAAAGTCCAAGGGTAGAAGGAAGTATTCATTGTGGGTCCAAAGTGGAGAAGGGTGATACTTTTGTTAGTGCATCTCAACCCCCCCATCTCCATTCTGATCATTCCGATAACCCCCAAACTGAGGATTAGAGAACAAGTCTCAATGTAAATTTGCTATCCGATCACCTTAGACCCAATGGGTCTCATTGGATGTGTGATTTGGGCTCACAAAATGTTACTTCCCAAGATGTTTCCCTTGCCTTGGGTCAGTGCTGGGCTTTCTAGATGATTCTCTTACAAGGCTCTTGATGTAAATAGATTTAAGAGCAGTGGAAAGGGAAAGGGCGCCTAAGATATAAGGTTAGATTAAAGAGGATCCAAAGGGCTAAGTGCAGGTTTGGAGAAAGGAATCCAAGTATAATGAGCAACTTTCTAGGATTTTTCAGTTGGAATTGCTTTCCTGCCTTGCTTGAAGAACCCAGAGCAAGCAGTTCCTCTAATGAAGGAACGCAGGTTCTCACTTCGGCCCCTCCTTCACCTTTTCTAGGAAGTGGTCTTAGGAGTGAAGCCCTCAAACAGAGCACATCTCCCCTTCAGGCAGACAGGATCTGAAGAGCCCTGAGATTGACGGGATCATTATATAGATTTATTGTACATACCAGAAAAAGATTTTGTGCCTCTGAAGCTATTTTAGGAAGAAGGAGGGGAGATAATGATTCCATTTTGCAAGGTATTTGGGAGGCCAGGGATAGAATTTCATTAAAATAAAGAGGACCTGGTTCTCAGGTCAGATTCTCCCTCCTATCTTTCCTGTGAGTGATCACTGCCACTGGGTAGGCTTGCTAATTCTGAAGGACTTCACATGGCTTAGCTAGTGAGAAAAACATAGCTTTTTCTTTTATTTCGTTTTGGTTTTGTTTTTCTTTAAGAATTACTCCAAGGAAATTAGTTTCTCCAGGAAATGTTTAGCTTCATTTTCCCTTTTCCCTTGGTTGACTGGGGGGCAGGAAGTAGAGGAAAGCTCCTTTCTCATCTGCAGGCACTAGACTTTAAGGGAGCAGGGCCTGGGTGTTCCCTAAATTTGTATTTCTCCCACTGCCTAGGTCAAATGCACTGCACATAGTAGGGGCTTAAAAATATTTGTTGAATTGAATTGCTAGAGAGAAGAATTAGATTGCATTGGGGGAACATATGTTGCATTTTGAGCTATGTGCTTTGAATTTACCTGTGTAGGTCCAGGCACAGAACGTAAGCTTCCTGAGGGTTGGACTTGTTTACTGTTTCTCTTTTGTTGTTGTTGTTTTGTCTTTGCATCCCCAGCACCTAACAGTTCACAGTATATTGCATGTACCCAATAAATTCTTGTTGAATCTGTGTAAGTCTTGACTCTTCAATCTCACTGTAAACTCTTTCAAGATAGGATTGCATTCTCAATCCCATCCTCTGTATCCCTCACGGTGCCTACTTCAAGGCAAGGCATCAGAAAGCACTTAATAAAAGCTTGCTGAATTGAACTGAATTGCCTTGGACACATTTGCTTTTGGTGGGGGAAGAGAAGGTGTGAGGGGGCCATTGGAGGCAAAGCCCCAGAGATTTG
This sequence comes from Gymnobelideus leadbeateri, assembly GCA_011680675.1. NCBI lineage: Eukaryota > Metazoa > Chordata > Mammalia > Diprotodontia > Petauridae > Gymnobelideus > Gymnobelideus leadbeateri. Next base: position 190,829 of record WOXC01008587.1, read on the forward strand.
GCCTGAGCACAGCACTGCAGGTAGAGGGAGTAGCCTTGCTCCTACTCCCAGTGTAAATGCATTGACACATGCCCTCCCTCCCTCTGAGGTCAGGAGATGGGGGAGGGTTGGTGGAGACTCTAAAGTAAGGCAGTCCAGAATGACACTTCATGCAGAATTGCAGGCCACATCATGTGGGTCACTGCTGTGGGAGAAAATTATCTGGTCTGTTGGCTGGAAGCTGAGCTGATAATCAAGATCAAGAGGGATTTGGCTCTTTTAAGACAAATGCTTCCAGATGCCAGGATCACTTGGTACATGTTACTACCCAGATGGGTCTGGACAGGAGCCAAAAAACTAACAGCAGTTGATAAAACCAGAAAGGTAGTTAATCAAAAAGTAGCTAGCTTTTGCAAATTTTTAGAAGTTGAGGTTTACATGGAGATGGGTCTAACTGCTCAGAAAAATGTTTCCGGGCCCTCTGAGAGTTGGTGAAATTCATTCTCTCTGCCCAGGCAGTGGGTTGGGTAAACCTATGAAGGCAAGCCCCAGGCCTAGAGATGTACTTCTACCATCCAGGGGTTTGGAAGCTGGGACTAGAAAAATCACTGACAGGATCAGGCTTTCTCAGGGGATTACAATTGACGACCTGCTTCCTGGTCCCTGTGAAGTCTTCCTGGGCAGCTTGTTGACATTTCTGTTTCCTGATCCAGCTGGAGCTGCTGTAGGCAAATGAAAAACAGTAAAACTCATGTAAATGAACCTTTGGGAGCCTTAAAGGGCACTCTTACTCCCTGTTTGACTTCGGGGCATCATACCAACAAAGTATTACAAATGCATTTGAAGGATTATGTGAGTCCATTGGCTAAGACCCTCTGCAGGGATGCCTTTACTTGAGCTCAATCACTAGATCAGCAGCAATTGAGTGAACAATTATACCCGTGTGCAGATCGAAGAACCAACACGATTTGGTGGAAAGAACACTTGATTAGGAGTCATGGGACCTGGATTCCAGTCCTGCTTCGGTTGCTCTGTGACTTTAGACAACTGCCTTAACCTCTCTGGTCTTAATTTCCTCATATGCAAAATGATAGGGTTGAGCTATATGACCTTTAAGGTCTCCAAGTCTGTGATCCTGGACATCTGCCCCCAGAGGGGTAATTAGTTATTCCTGAAGCATTTTAGACTAGACCCAAGAGAGGAATCCAAGGTAGGTAGATGTAGAAACCATAAGATTACAGGTTTGAAGTCAAAAGCACTTAGAGATCATCAGGTTCAACGCACTTATTTTAATAGTGAGGATGCTACAGCCCAGGGGAAGACGTACTTGGCCAAGAACACAATGGAAGTAAGTGACTCCCATTGAATCAGAGTCTGAATGCAGGTTCTCTGACTCCAAATCTAGTATTCATACTTCTCTACCACAGAGAGACCATCAGCAATCTTCAGCAGAGTTTCCTTAGCTTTGATATTGAACACAACTTTGGCCATATGGCTTTAGAAGAACTTTCACTGACAAATGCATTTAATTTTCCCTCCCAAATATATCCCACATGAAGAAGCAGCTATTGAAGAGCTATAGAGATTTGAAAGAGATCCCCTTTTCCTTTCCCTCCCTCCCCTGGGACCTATTTTCAGGTAATGAAGAAATGAAACATTTCTGGAACAAACAACTTGACTTGCAATATAAAAACAGTTCTCAAATTCTTGTCTAGAGCTCACTTGATATTCTCTCCTAGAAACCTATCTTATAAGAAACATGTTTAAAACACATAATGGGGGAAAATACAGGTTTCACCAAAAATTAATTTCTAACTCCAAATGGTATTATTTCCTTAAGATAAGGCAGCCAGGTGGTATAGTGAAGTGGAATCAGGAAGTCCTGAGTTCAAATCCTGACACAGACACTTTCTTAGCTATACAACACTAAGCAAGTCACTTAACTTCTCTGTTTCTTTATCTGGAAAATGAGGATAATAAAAGCTCCTACCTCACCCATTTATTGTGAGACTCACATGAAATTATATATCACTTTATAAAACTTAGAGTACAATATAAATGCTAGCTATTATTATTATGCCAAATACAGTAATTTCATCTGTTTAAGAAACTCCTATAAGGAACTACCTCTATCATTGCTGATTGATGCCTTTTCTAAAACTTTTAGAGTTGTTTGCTTGTCTAGAGGAGGGGGTGGGGCAAGGAGGGGTGATATAAAGAGGTTAAATGACTTGCTAAGGGTCATGTGATAGTATGTGTTAGAGATAGGACTCAGACTCATGCCTTCCCAATTCTAAGACCAGTTGTGTATCCATTAATGCTATGCTTTTTCTCACTAAGTACATATGAAAACCATTTATTCATTGAGTATCAGGCACCATGAGCATCTCTCCCATGTCATTTCTGATTATTGTGCAGATTTGTTAAACTAGATGATCCATAGAGTCTGGAGGAGGCAGTGTATGTCACCACCATCACCCCAGGCCAAGTGGTGGACTGCAGAATTGAGAAGATATTGGCTCGAATTCCTGGATCTCGCTATGAATGTGCATCCCCTCTGAGTAAAAATAATCTGAAATTAGGGTTCCAGTTCTCTTCCATCAGGTCTCAAAGTAATTAATTCAATTGGATGGCTATAAGGTTTGGCCTAAAATTTTTCAGAAGGTTAAATGAAGTGGAAAGATGATGAAAACAATATTTTTTGAATTATATGTTTTAGACCCTTTTGTTCATTTTCAAATATGATGCCACAGGCCTTAATAGGAGCTGATGTTTCCTAGTATATTAAGGCAAATGAATTGAATTAGGCCAGATCATATTGATTATTATCAATCCTGGTTCAGCTCTGTGTCAACTTGGTCTCCAGAGTACTCAGATCTCTGCAGAAGTGAACTGGGGCAGCTTGTCTTCTCTTGCCTTCCCTCTTATTTGGACATGAGATGCTGGGTCCTGATTAAGATAGGAAAAGTCACAGCCTAGTGGCTAAGCCTTGGTGGACCTGACTGCCACCCTGGAGACTCAGTCAGGAAAGTTAGCTAGCCCTATGAGTCCAGCCTGGGGACTGAGAAATCCTGAACATGTGGTAAAGACTGAAATTGGTGTCTGGGGAGGGAGGAAGACAATGTCCTGCTTCTCCAGCATTCCCGGACAGGTGGATGAATGTGAAGTCACCAGGGAAGGAGAGTGGGGAATAAACACGAGGATTTCTCCTGCTAGGTAGCCTGGAAGGGGTTAGGGTGGATAAATCCAGAGCAAAACTGGAATCCCATAGCCAAAACAAAGGACCACAGAGGCAGATATTAAGTTAAGGGATCAGTAGCAGTCAAAGGGCACATGATTTTTTGCCCCTCCTTTTAGGAGAAAATGTGCTTTTCCAGTCTTTTTCTTGGTGCTCACCCCTCTTAAGTCCCCCTCCCCACCTCACTCCCAGTGGTAGATCCATATTTAGACAAGCCTCTACCTCATCATTTGTCTCAGTCATCAAAATTTAAAAAAGGATTGGAAATCCTGAAGTGTTATGAATAAAATATGGATTGGAGGACAATGATAGAATTCATGCACAGGTCTTCTTGAAGGCAGGGCCTGCATTCCTCACTCATGGAATATTTGGGCTGTCCTGTCCCCCCATTTGTCTTGCAGCTTGTAAAAAATAAGTACAAGCATACTACAAGTTGGTGAGGAGAGTTATGGGGAGATATAAAGCACATGACAGCATATAAACATGGTGGCCATTCCATTGGGGCATCTGCCCCAGCACATCATAGCAGCCAGCAGGAAGAAAGGCAGGAGAAAGGTCAGCGGGCTGAGTTGGGGGTGAGGGAAGAATAGTTTTTGCTTCAGTGACTAATGGCACTTTCCCCACCCCCAACTGCTTTGTATTTACTTGACTGAATACATGCAGTTTCCCCGTAGTAGAATGTAAGCTCTTTGAGGGAAAGGTTTATTTTGTTTTTGTCCAATGTATCCCCCAGTGTCTAGCACAGTAAGCTCTCAACAAATGTTATGATGCCCTTAATAAATAAATTAAATTGCTGAGTATGTATTAAATATTGAGCATTATATCAGATACTGATGGAGATAAAAAAATTCAGAAAGTCCAATCCCTCTTTCCTAGAGCAACTCTTAAGGTAGGTGAAGATAGCATTTTTCCCCTTAGCCTTCTCTTTCCTAGGTTATCACATTCCCAGTTCCTTGAATTTATAATAGGTACTCAAGGACCTTCAAAATTCCATTTACCCCTCTGGTTACAGTCAACCCCTTTTGGGGTTTTCTTGGTGAAGATATTGGAGTGGTTTGCCATTTCCTTCTATAGTTCATTTTACAGATGAGAAAACTGAGGCAAACAGGGTTAAGTGACTTGACTAGGGTTACTCAGCTAGTAAGTGTCTGAGGCTGGATTTGAACTTGAGTCTTTCTAACTCTAGGCCCTGCTCTATCCACTGAAACACCTCGATACCCAAAAATAAGCTAAAGAAGGCAGCTTAGCAGTTCCAGATTTCAAACTATATTACAAAGTTGTTGTCAATGTTCAGTTGTGTCTGATTCTTTGTGACCCCTTTTGGGGTTTTCTTGGAGAAGATACAAGAGTGGTTTGCCATTTCCTTCTCCTGCTCATTTTGTAGATGAGGAAACTGAAGCAAACAGGGTGAAATGACTTGCCCAGGGTCACACAGCTAGTACATGTCTGAGGCCAGATTTGAACTTGGGAAGATGAGTCTTTCTGGCTCTAGTCTGGCACTCTGTCCAATGCACCACCTAGCTGCCCCTCCTCTAAATGCTCTCCAGTTCACCAGTATCCATCTCAAATAAGGAACTCAGAAATGGACCCAATTCTGCAGATAGGTCTGACCAGGGCAGAATCCAGCAGGCCTAACCCCTTCTTATGTCTGAATGGAATGCCTTTGCTTACACAGTCCAAGATTGCATTGACTTTTGGGCTGCCATAGAACAGTGTTAGTTCAGACTGAGCTCATTAAGACAAGGAAAGTGTTTCTGATATTGGGAACAACATGAGCAAAAGAGCAGAGAAAGAGAATCTAGGGCATTTTCCTGGAATTTTGGGCAAGCCCAGTATTCTAGTTTGCAGGCCCATAGCATAAGCTCAGGGAATGAACTGGAGATGAGGCTAGTGGGGTAAATTTGAATATATTCCATAGAGCCTTGAATGCCAGACTGAGGAGCTTGCATTTGGGCAGAAATAGAAAAAAGACAGGGAGGAAAATGAAGCCCTGAGTTATGCAGGCCCCCTAGTAGGAGGGCAGTAGGACTATGCTGCTTCTTCATTGGGTATCCCTAACTTCTGTTACTGCCAGGAGACCGCCCCTCCCTGGTGCAATCTGCTATTTTTACAGCAAGGAAGCAGCTAGGGAAGCATATGGCAACATCTGCTCCAAGTGGGACCTGGGAGATCATGGAGGCAGCAGAGGGAGAAGGAGCCTGAGACCAAAGGAAGGCCGAGGCTAGACTACTCAGGCCGGCCCTCCCCCTCCCCAGCTCCCAGTGACATCATTTCCATTTCTTTTGCTAATCACATCCACAGTGAGTTTTGAGAAAGCTGTGGCTCAGACAAGACACAGAGGCAAATTGCCAACCAGATGGTGCGATCTGATGCTGAGGATACATTCAGATGGGCACATAATAGAGCCTATGGAATTGAGAATCTTAACATTTGCAAATGGAACAGAGCCGCAGTAGCTACAGGAAGGGAGACAACACACGGGAGGTCCTCCTCCTTGTTAGAGAGAAGGGAGGCTGTGAGTGTCAGAGCCCTTGGCAAGAGCAGGGACCTTACACATCAGCTGTTGGCTCTTGTTTACCAAAGCCTCTTGTCCTTGGAAGCAGGGCTTCTGCTGGGCAGTTGTTAGGGTCACATGGGGGTTTCAGAGCTTTGGCTAGTAGGACAAAGGGCATCCCACCTGCTAAAGGGAATTGGCTGCATCTGGAACTTCCCAGCTGCCCCCCTGGTCACTGAGTAACCCAAGCAAATTCCCTACCACCTTCATGCCCCAGCTGCTCAAGGTGTCTAATTGCTAAGAACGGGAGTGGCTCCAGAAATTCAGGCTACTCCTTTTGATTTCTCTTGCTTACACTTTTAATTTAAATCTCTGTGTCCTCCCTTTCACCTCACCTTCCCCTAGAGAAAGTAAGCTCCTTGAGGGCAGGGACCAATTCCTTTTCATCTTTGTATCTCAGAACCAATCACACTGCCTGGCACCAAGCAGGGTCTTAATCAATGCTTATTGAACAAACAAATGGATGAACAGAATAAATGAATTAATGGGGGGCGGCGGTATTGCTGGTGGACCTTTGCCATGACTTATATAGTACATCTGCCTTGGACAGAACAAACCAGAGGTCCTCTGTTTATGTGTGAGTTTGAATCTATGTGTGTTTGTGTATATGCTTGCCTGTGTGTGAATTCACAATGAAGAAGCCCCAAGTGCCAGGAGGAGTGATATTTAAAAAGTGGTGCTCCTGACACTCACTGCAACGACTTGCTCATTTTTATTCAATATCTGTGTACTTGTCAAATATGTACACTGTTTACACTGTGGGAAAAGCACGTGTGAAAACATTTGGCTTCTATCTTTTTTTAAAGAGGTTTGGGTTTTATATTGTCTTGTTATCACATATGACTCAGGCATGTTTAACCCTTGTTTATAGCAGGGTTAAGAGGACCGAAATTCTCTGTGCTCATTGGTTGTTCAAATCCCACCTGTGATGCCTACCAGCTCCATGACAATGGACGAGTCACTTAACCTTTCTCAGTCTTGGTTTTTTCTTCTGTTAAATGGGGTCAATAACACTTGATTACCTACTTCATGGGGTGGTTATGAGGCTCAGATTGGAAAATGTATGCAAGGTATTATGTGATTTATAGTCATCATTATAGTTTATTATTTTGGGTCCTGAAGTTTCCCTTGAAAGACTTGTTAGCTGTGTCTAAGCAGGACAAGTAAGAGTTGAGGAAGTTATTTGGGTAATTATGTCCCAACAGACATTGCCATTTACCTGATAATGCTTGTTTCTGTGACTTATAGAAAGATGGTCTTAATTATTGTCTGTATCATTAGGTCAGTGTATGGGAGGCAGGGTCAACCCACAGCAGAATTGGGGTATTGCTCTAATCCCTTGGGGCTCCTCTCTTAACCCTAGAAGGAGCCTTAGCTGCTCACCCCCATTTCCCCAGTACTGCAGCTTACAGCTCCTGAGCCTCTATATTCTGTATCTTTCCTGTTCCTCCCACCATCATCCTCAGTCCTCTCCTGTATCCATCTTCTCTGTGCTCTTCTCTCTGTTGGGTGAAAATGAATGGTGTTAATTACTCAGATGAACTAATCTGTTCTTCTCAGATACCCCTCTCAGGTATCATCATGCCTTACCACACTTCCAGTGCACACAAATCTCTGAGAAGCCAATAAAGAGATAATCTAGTAGTGGCAATTTCTGACCCTGAGGCAGGCCAGTGGGGAAGGTCGTTTTGAAGGGGGGTAGGGTGGGAAATAACTTTCTGCACCACTCCAGTCTTTCATGGCTTCATAGATTTAGAACCAAAAGGAACATTATTCATTATTTAGTACAACCTCCTTATATTTTACATATGAAAGAACTGAGACTCCAATAGCAAAAACAAACAAGCAAACGGATGAAAAACTTGAATGAGAAATGACCTTGAAATCAGGGCTTCTGACCTGGATCATATCATTTAGCCCCTTGGGATCTTATTGCTGTCATTTGTAAAAAGTGAAAAGCAGAACCAAGATTCAAACCCAGGTCTTCTAATGATAAACCCAACGCTCTTTCCATTAAAACACAGTACGTACCAAGGTATCCACCTATGTGCTGAGCTAGCCCTAGAAAAAAGTTCTATTCCCACTTTATGCCTAGCATTTTTCTCCTTTCAAATAGGTCTATCCATTTATCTAGAATATAGCCCCTCTTCTGGCATAAGCCAGGGTTCCTTTCTTATTCTCTCACTTCATGCTTTAATGGATTAATTCCTTAGCAAGCCCCATCTTACCATAAGAGTGAAGACATGAAAGAAACCTACTGTTTACTACACATGACTTGATTCCTTTAGTGATAGTGAAGCAGAGAAGAAAAGAAGAAGAAAAAGAAGAAAGAAAGAAAGAGAGAAAGAAAGAAAGGAAGGAAGGAAGGAAGAAAGAAAGAAAGAAAGAAAGAAAGAAAGAAAGAAAGAAAGAAAGAAAGAAAGAAAGAAAGAAAGAAAGAAAAAGAAAGGAAGGAAGAAAGGAAGGAAGGAAGAAAGAAAGGAAGGAAGGAAGGAAGAAAGGAAGGAAGGAAGAAAGAAAGGAAGGAAGGAAGGAAGGAAGGAAGGAAGGAAGGAAGGAAGGAAGGAAGAAAGAAAGAAAGAAAGGAAGAGAAAGAAAGGAGGAAAGAGAGAGGAGAAGAAAACAGAGGAGGAGGGGAAGAAGGAGGAGGAAAAGAGAAGAACTAGCATTTATATAGTTATTATTATTTTTCTTTTTGCAAAGCACTTTACAATCAATATGTCATTTGGTCCTCACCACAACACTGAAGTAGATGCTACAGTTATCATTATTTTACAGAAAAGGAAATTGAGGCAAATTAAATTAATTGCCCATATTGACACAGCATGTATTTCAGGTAGGATTTGAACTTGGTTCTTCCTGATTCCTGGTCCAGCATGCTCTCCACTGCCCCACCTTACTCCCAATAAGTTGCTATAGGCTGTAAATGGCAACTGTAATTTCTCCTTATTTGGGAAGAGCTGAAGTCCTATTCTTTGCAGAGTTTTCTTTGTTCATTGCCTAAGTATATCCAATGCTAAGCAGACTTGGCTGTGGTGTATTGGAAAGAGCCTTGGATTTGGAGCCAGGGACCTGGCCCAGGCAATCTCTAAGACATGAAGCAAGTCACTTGACCTCTCTGTCAAATAAAGAGGTTGTACTGGATGAGATATAATCCTATTTAGCCTTAGGGAGGCAGCTACATGGAGTCAGGAAGACCTGAGTTCAAATCAAGCTCCAGAAGATTACTAGCTGAGTAACCCTGACCAAGCCACTTAATCTCTGTCAGCTTCAAGTTTCATCATCTGTAAAATGGGAATAATGTGTAATCTGCACTTCTCAGTGTTGTGAGGATCAAATAAGATAATTTGTGAAGCTCTTAGCACAGTGCTGGGCACATGGCAGGTGCTGAAGAAATGTTCATTTTCCTCCCTCCTAATTCCACCCTCAGCCAAATTTGTGGATTGTAGACTTGAGAAGCTGGCAATGTTTTCTTTGGCTCCATCCTATCTGCCTTCCCACTAACCCTCTCCTTTGGAATTTCGTTTCTTTTCCAAGCTGCCCCTCTTGTGTCCTATTTCTTTAAGGCTATTCAATAACCTAATCCTTTAAAAGTGCTAGTGGATTATAAAGTCCTACCAGACTGAAAATTCTTTGATAGCAGAGAACAAATTTTCAGTATTTTAAAAAAATCTCCACCACTGCCTAGTAGAACAAGCTATATATAGTAAGCAATTAGCAAATGTTGAATAAATGAATGAATTAGGAATTAATCCCCCCCCCCCCATTGGTATTTGCATTTATAGAGAGAGCTCTGAAAGGCAGAAAAGTTTTCAAGAACCAAAGGAATAAATCCCTAATTGTAGAATTTCTGGCTGGAGCAAGGTGGTACCTCTGTGCTGGGCCAGGATGGTGGTGGGGGAAGGAGTGGGGAGGAATACTCAGTGAACTTCCCAATTCTATTGTAGAGGCAGTTGCACACTTTGCCTGCTGAAGTTTGCCCCAGAAGGGTGTGGCATTTCATACTCACAACAATCCTAGGAAGCAGGTGTTCTTATCACCCCTATTTTACAGTTGAGGAAACTGAGGCTAATACAAGTTTTTGTTTGGTTGGTGTTTTTTTTAATGACTTGCCTAGTGTCATACAGTTAATTAAATGAGGCAAGATTCGAACTCAAGTCTTCCTGACTTTAGGGCCAGTGCCCTAACCATTGCTCTACCTAGTAGCCTCTGGAAAGAGGAGTTTGCTCTTAAAACCTATATTTATAAGGTTATTTCAAAGAGCCTTAGGAGAATTAGAAGAAACTTAAGGCTTGGGTTGATGTGCCTATATCCTGTTTCCCATCAGCCTCAGCACTTCCCCTCTCCCTTTGCTCAGTTGCCTTTTAAATTATTTTTCTTTCTTCTCTCTCTTCCCTAGGGTCCCTTTTAGAAAACTTCCTTAGAAGGGCAGTATTGTATTGTGGAAAAAGCCTGGGAGGATTTAATCCTGATGATGCCTCAGTTTCCTTACATGTAAAATGGAGCTAATAATCCCTATCTTCCTGCTCTCTCGAGACTCTTGTAAAGAACCAATGAGAAAATGGATACTAAAGAGCTTCAGAAACTGGAGAACCTTCCACGAGTACAATTATTATCTCCTACCAAAGAAACCATACTTGCTTTAAATTCTCCCTTTAATTTCTCCAGAATATAAAGAGAAAAATTCTATTTACCTCTTCAAACATGTCATTTAAGAAAATAAACCATTAAGAAGTAGTTCCTTTAGTTGGGGATGTGGGATGGGTGAGTAGGATGGAAAGAGGTCTTGGTAGTTAGTGTAACATTCAGTTCACCCACTGAGGGAATTATAGATTGCCTTCGAGTGGAGAGGTCCATGATGGAGAGAGAAAGGAGGGACAGGGTCCTCTTTTTTTATGTTTCCAATGTATCTTTTCTTGCAGTCAGAAGCAGTGGCCTGATGGGAGACTTGGGTTCTTTTGCTCTCATCTCTTGTATAAGACATACATACATCATTTACAAAAGGTGAAGGAGAGGGTCATCTGTCTTGACTGGAATGATTGTCCACATTCTCAGTAAAAAGGTCAGAGACCTTCAGGTGCGTATTAATTAATCCAGCTGGCCACTCAGCTCCCCGTGTTTTAGCAGCGTCCATGTTATTTGGTCATGATGATAGATTTCTAAAGATTGATGTTTTATTATGAACATTACATCTGCTTAGCATTTTGTGAGCATGAAAATGTGTATGTGTTTTGATGAAGATAGAAAGAACACTTCTAGCCTGTAGTATACACTTATTTAACACTGACTTGTACTGTGTGTTTTGGTTTTTAAATGTTCCATAAACTATGCCCAAGGGGTTGTAAAACTGTGCATACCCTTTGACCCAGCAATACCTCTACTAGATCTGTATCTCAAAGAAATTTTAAAAAGGGAGGAGGAAGGACCTATATCTACAAAAATACTTAAAGTGACACTTTTTATGGGGGCAAAATTAAGAGGATGACTATCAACTGGGGAACAGCTGAACACATTTTAGTATATGATTGTGATGGAATACTATCGTGCTATAAGAAATGATGAGCAGGACGGTTCCAAGACATTGGAAGTCTTACATGAACTGATGCAAAGTGAAGTGACCAAAACCAAGAGAGCATTGTGTATAGTAACAATCTTGTTCAATCATCAGCTCTGAATGACTTAGCTATTCTCAGTAATACAATGATCTAAGACAATTCTGAGGGACTTATGATGGAAAATACTATCCACCTCCAGAGAAAGAAATAATGGAGCCTCAATGCAGAGCAAAACATATATATACTTACTTTATTTTTCTTGTTTGGTTTTTGATCTGTGTTTTATTTTGTAACATGACTTATATGGAAATGTTTTGCTTGACTACACATGTATATCTATATCAAATTGCTTGCCTTCTCAGGGAGGGGGCAGAGGAAGAAAGGAGGGATAGAATTTTTAATTCAAAATTAAAAGAAACGAATATTAAAATTGGTTTTATGTGTAATTGGGAAAGAAAAATTAAATCAAATTAAAAAAATGTTCCATAAGCCTTGAGCTACCTGAGTGCAAGGCCCATCCTCCTTTTTTTTTTCACCATCTCAAACCAAAACTTCCCTCCCTAGACACTACTCCTTTCTGTGTTGTCTTTCCCTATCAAAATCATAAGCACCTTGTGGACACAGATTACCTTACTTTTTGCATTTGTGTCACCAGTACTGTGTATGGCGCCTAACAGATAGTGAACATTACTAAATGCTTAAGAAATGCCTTTTCATTCACTCTATTCTCTCCTAAGGTAAGATTCAGGTACAGGACAGGGAACATAGTATCTAGATACTCAATTTGTTGGCTGATTTATGTTAAAGTTTTAGGAAAGAATGAAGGAAGTAAATATTTATTGAACACTTGCTGTGTGCCAGGCATTTCACAAATATTTGATCTGACCCCTTACAACAACCCTTGAGAGGTAGGTTCTATTATTGTCCCTATTTTACAGTTGAGGAAACTGAGGCAGGCAGTGGTTAAGTGACTTGTCTAAGGTCATAGATAGTAAGAAGATGGTTTTGAACTCAGGGATTCCAGCATTGAACCACTTGGCTTTTTCTTCTTGGGGAAGGTAATTGTGGAATGATTAAATGGGAAGCATTCAACCTGTGTCCTTCCTGGTGTGTGAACATAGTTTCTAGTGACTTTTAAAATTGAATGGTTTGTGAGTTTAGCCTCAGGGAAGGGATGAGAAAATATCCTTCCCTCTCTTCTTTGCAAAGGTGAGGACCTATGGGTGTTGGTTACTTTTATTATACTGTTCCCCCTTCACTACTAAGCCCTCCCTGACTTCTTTGTTTGTTAAAAGAGATGTCTCTCTAGATCCAGGAGGGAGGAGGAAATGAAGGTGATCATTAAAACAAAACATGGCAACACATTTTTAAAAATAATTTTATTGATATTTCTTGTTTTATATTACCTAAATTCCATCCTCCCATCCATCCTATAATCCCCTCCCAGAAATCTCTCCATTATTGCAAATAATTTCTTAAAAATTAAGCAAACATAATAATTTGTCACATCTGTATAACCCTGTTTGCCTAATAAATATGACAATGTTCTGTTTTTCATAAACATGAATAGTCATTGACAAAATTGCGAAGTTAGCAAAATCATTTTCAAATACATAGTAATATTTATGACATTATTATGTAATAATAATTATTTTTCTGGTCCCGTTGAGTGACTGTTTTAGTATAAGGAACTCTCAGCATTAAAATACTTATGGGCTCCTAGTCTTTTGTGTGTAATGGACCCCTTTGGCAGAAGTTTGGGGAAGTTTAGGAACTCCTTCTCCCTGTACTGTTTTTAAATGTGTAAACAAAATGCATTGGATTGTAAAGGAAATTAATTATACTGAAATATAGTCGCTAAAATATTAGAAAAACACATTTAAACCCCTACTTAAGAATCTCTGAATGCAAATTGGCAATATCTATAGTTTATTGTTTGTTTGTTTGGTTTTTTTTTTGAGAAGTACCTGAGGCAACTTTTAAAAGTTAAGTGCCTTATCCATAGTCATACAGCCTGAATGTATCAAAGGCAGGCCTGGACTTCAGACCTCTATCTACTATATCGCAGTTTTTCTAATAATAAAAAAGAAAAAATTGTTCTCAGTTTACTAAATCTGTCTCCTAATGAATTCAACAACAACTACAACAAAGATTTGGAGCTGGAAGGGACCCCAGACCAACTACCTTATTTTGCCTCTGTGGAAGCTTTACAAAGAGATTGATTGACTTGCCCAAGGGCCCAGAGAAAGTTAGTGGGAGCCAGGATTCAGACTCATTTTTTTCCCCTCTCCAGAGTCAGAAGAATGGATTTCTTTGCATCATACTGAATTCTGGTGGTCAGTGGATCCTGAATTCTAAAGGGGAGACCACCTGAAATTCTGGAAGGTATCATCAAACCAGAAAGGTTTAAACATAGGCCTCTTTGCATTCTGGGATACATGCTGGACTTGGGACCAAGCAGGTGTGTATTCAAATTCAGCCTCAGACTCCATAACTCTGTAACTCTGGGCAAGTGATTTCTCTGAACTTCATCTGTATATCTATAAAATGGTAGGGTTGGCCTACCTGGCTCCTAAGAAGTCCAGCTCTATATCTATGATCCTATGACTTCCTTATCTAAGGAAGACAATACAGAAAGGTTTATCGTTTGAGTTTTGGTTACCAGAGGATGGACTTTTTGGCTATAGCAACTCATTAAGTCCATCTCCTGTGGTGTGGAAAGGAGGCCCTACACTGATGAAATCAATGATCTTTCTTTTTTTATTTTTCTTTTTTGCTTTTTGGAGGGCAATTAGGGTTAAGTAACTTGCCCAAGGTCACACGGCTAGGTTTTTTTGTTTGTGTGGGTTAAGTGTCTGAGGCCAGATCCGAACTCAGGTCCTTCTGACTCCAGGGCCACCGCTCTACTCACTGTGCCACCTAGCCACCCCCAAAATCAACGATCTTTCAAAGTATTGCATCATTATTGTTGTTTTTGTACTTTGATATTCCCAGGATCCATGCATGAGTAGGGATAATTGTTACACTGACATATTATCAAATAAGATAATACCAATAAAGTTCTTCACAAACTTTAATGTAATAATTATTATTATATTGTATTATATTATCATGTTACATCAAGTCATTGTATTGTTATATTATATCATATCATGTTATATTACATTGTTATGCTGTGTTGTTTTATAACATGTTATGTTGTGTTGTTATGATATATAATTGATATTTCTATACTGCAAACCCTTGGTGTCCTCGTAGATGAGTTTTGTGGGTTGCTAAAGCTGAAAATATGAATTACCTGATGTTCAACCTATTGTGGGTGAACCTCTCTGAACTCGCCTCGACTTGTCTTTGAATGACAAATCTTCAGTCATTCCTGGACGTGGACCTGTTCATTCTGACTTGGTAGGATCTGTCCGCAGATGACCTTAAGGCTACATATGGTTCTCTAGATGCTCAGTCCTTTGACTAAATCCAAACTTCACAGAACAAAACCCTTTAATAAAAGAATTTGTTCTGTAAAAGTTGGACTCAGTCGAAAGGCTGGGCCCGAGGACCTAGAAGGCCTCATGTGGCTTTGAGGCTGCAGGTTTCAACTTTGTTAAGGGAACACACATTTATTTAGCACCTACTACATTCCAGTATTATGCTAAGCCTTTGGGGGCCTAGGGTTGACTCCATGCCACACAAGGAATGAGAGCAGGATGTGTCATTAGCAATAATAATCTTTCCCTCTACACTAATCCATTGCCTGTTAGAGAGAAAAACGTGAAAGACCCCACATTCTACCTGGATCCTTGCCAATTATTTCCTATTTTCTAGAGGAGAGCTTCAGTCTTGGATTAAGCTTCCTCTTGTTTGGAGCACATCCACATTTAAGGGAATTTTGTCCTGAAAAGAAAATTTCCTATCCTTTCCCTCATAGCCAATTTCACAGATTCAGTATTTAAAGAAGGTGAACATTTGAAATCCAGTACATAGCCTGCAAGCTCTGATTCCAGTTCTGATCATTGTTCACTTGCCTGCAAGACTCTGGTCTTTTAGGCCCAAGGCCTGCACTAATTGAATCTCAATGGTTGGTCTAGAGGTTTCTTTGCTTGGCCACTGTTGAAAGGATTGAATGCATAGGCAGGGGCTGGCCTTCACAGATGAGACTTTGGCTTCTAGTTCAGCTGAGAAATTTTGCCAGAAGTGGCAAGAACCCTCCAAGAAGGAGCTAAAAATGGGACCTAAAGGGAGGCAGGTGCAATAGCAGAGATTAAATAGGAAAAACTGTTTCATTACAATAACTCTTTATTCCATGGTAAATGATTAGTTAGAATGCCTTTTGAGATATTGTAGGCTGTTCATCTTCTAGGTACCGCCCATGGCACCAGCTGCTTCCTTGAAAAACATCTCTTGGTTTGCAGGAGAGGAGTTATATCAGAGATGAGAATGTGTTGCTGCTGTTTTGGGTGACACAAAGAAGTCAGTGGGTGGCCATAGTCAGTCTGTCCCAAATAGAAAATGGGCATTTTCTCCAAGTCACTTTATTGCTATAGAATGCAGGTAAACAAACAAACAAAAGAAGTCCACCTCTACCCCACGAGATACTTATACTCTCTTAAGTCTAGAAAAATATTAATTTATTTCTGCTTGATGCAGATGTTTGGGGTTCCCAGAGCATCAGGATGCATTGGAAAACAGTCTAGAGCTAGGCTCGTATCCTGCCTCTGACGTGTCTTGGTTGTGTGACTGTGAACAAGTTGTTTCATCTTTCTAAACCTCAGTTTCTCCATCTGTAAAATGGGGCAGTACCTCCCTCACTGGGCTTTTGTGAAAATTGCTTGAGATATGATGAGTGTAGGGTCAACCTTGAAAGTCTTTCTAAATGCTATTTGTCATTCTTGTTTCTGTTATTATCCTCATGGTTGAGTGATAACATAGTGCAGTCTGTAGAGAGACTCGACCTCTGAATCAGGAAGGCTTGAGTTCAGGTCCCAAACTCCTGACATATACTGGCTTTGGAGCCTACTTAAACTCTCAGAGACCCAAGTAACTCTCTAAGACTCCATGGTGCTAGGCAATTGCTGTCTACATTGGCAGTCAGGGTTCCCTAGATCAATGCAACTACAGATGTGGACTGCATATGTACAATCCATCCATACACACACACATGAATACAAGTATACGTGTACATGTGTGCATGTGTATGTATGCACATGTGCATATACCTACCTATAAATATGTACACCTATATCTAATTTCATAATAATAGCTCAATCAATAAGCATTCATTAACCACCTACTATGTGCCAAGTAACTAACATTTACATAGCACTCTAAAGTTTACAAAGTATATTATAT
>WOXC01008587.1:215000-277500 GCA_011680675.1 Gymnobelideus leadbeateri
AAGAATTGGCCCAACATACCTCCCCATGCCATAAACTAGCTTACAGAATCAAGCTTATTTCTCTAAGGGTAGATTTAGGAAGTCAGCTGAGCACTTGAACTGTTGTTTGGGGGGTGGGGTGGGAAGGCAGGAAGAAACCGTGCAGGAGGAGTATGTCTGGAAGATGAAATTAGGCCTGCTGAAGGATGCTGGAGAACTGTGCAAAGATAACCTTTAATTAGGTTTAAATATGATATGCGGTCCTAGGCAGGCTTCAGCTTTTATTGATTCTTTATAATGGGTTAAAAGTATAACGTGACATCTCCAATCACCGTGGGTTGGTCTTTATGGCCGCCTGAGGTCTGATTGTTAATATTCTTACAGCTATTTACCTCTATCAGCAATGAACAGACTAAAGGGTCAGTCAGCAGGGCTCTGTCGATTCTTCAGTACAATTTCCATTCAAGGTCTATCTGAAAACGGTGTATTTTCTAGGAGGACTTAAAGTGATTCAGGTCCCTCTGTGAATACAGAACCTGTCAGACATGTAACAAGGTAGATACAAAAATAAAGTTTTGTGTGACCCAAAATAAAATAACAGTTTCATATTAAATGTGAGTCCTGTGGGGACTGCTGGAAAATGTCCCCTCTGAGTTCATCTGACTGCTCTCCTGTCAGTCAATCTGCCATGGTCGTATCATTAGTGATCCCCCATCCCTGTTGCTTGACTTTCTATCTAAGTCAAGAGTTCATTTAATTTTTTTTTAATAAGACATTAATTTTCCAATGTATGGCATTAACTTGCAACACATTTTTTTTAGGGAAAGATGTTATCTTTATGGAGTTGACTTATTTGCAAACTTAACATAAGCTTTCAAACCCACAAAAAATATGGCAGCATGTTTATATTTAAAATACATTTTTAAAAATCCAGTGATTTACTGTGAATTTACTTACCACCCAATAATACAGGGATAAAAATAATTTATGCTCCTATTTTAATTAAAAGCAAATCTTTTTTGTAAAGAGACAGGAGCTCGGTCTAGTGGTTAGAATGCAGAAGTGGGAGTTTTAAGGCTCCTCTTGTTTTATTCCTGGCTCAGGCACAGAGGGGCTGAGTGATGTTGGACAAGTTGCTGGCCCTCTCTGAACTTTGTTTTTACAATCTTCAGAGTGAAAGATGACTAAACAAAGGTTTGTGTTGCCTGGAGCTGCAAGAACTATTTAAAACAACTGTTTCCCTCCTGCTCCCCTAGCAGAGAGCAAAGATGTTCTAAGAGTTTGAAACAAATATTCATCTGTACCTCGAATCCTGGGGCCAAGGAGGGACAAAAAGTAACAGAATTGAGTAGGGCAGTTTTCACTGTAAGAAGAAAATGGAAACCCGGGGGCAGCATTTTAGGACAGGTCATTATTTGTAAATCTCCCATTCTGGGTGATAAGAGTGGTCCATTGTCACTTAGAAAATGTCTGAGGCCGTAGGGCTTGGAAACAAGTTATCATTGACATTTCCAGAAGTTTATGTATGGGTGAATTCAGGTTATTGAGGGGAAGGTGGGAGGAACACTCTGAAGTCATCTGCATTTGCTTGGAAAATATTTTTTTTCTCATTCATCCACTCATTTATTCATACATTTTTTCATTCATTCATTCAACATATAGTTGTTGAACTACTAGTTTCACAAAACTATGCTAGGCCTGTTAAAGGATTCCCCCCCCTTCCCACCGCGCGCGCGCGCACACACACACACACACACACACACACACACACACACACACACACACACACACACACACACACACACACACCCCAAGAAAGATGTGCTCCCTATCTTCCAAAAACTGACAGGCTAGATGGGAAGAAAAGACATGTTCACATGAAAAGATTACACAATAGTACCAGTTATAGTGAATACTCTGTACAAAGAAGGCACTTAAATTTTTTTCTTGTTATGTCATTAAATGTTGATACTCTTGCGTGTTCAGGATATTAGAGAGGGGATGGACCTTAGAGGTTATCTAGTTGAACTCTCTCATTCATAGAGAAGTCATCTGAGGCCCAGAGAGTGGAAGCAAGTTGGCCCAAAAAGAGTGACCACAGCCCTGGTATTCTGACTGCCTGATCATTGCTAGAAACCTCCAGGATGAATTCATGGAAAACTCTGGACCTGAGTGAGGTCTTAAAGGGAAGATGGATATGGACAAAGCAGAGAAGTGGCATAGCCAGGGTACGGGGCGGGGGCGGGGGCCATTTCAATGAAGGTAAAGCATAATGGAGAATAATGGAATGGAGCTTGGCACTTTTGGGGAGGGGATATGTGTGGGAGTTGGGTAGGGGTGGGAAGCTTCCTGATGAAGGGAATACCTGTAGGAAGTGGTAGGAAAACATTTCTTTCAGGTCTAATTTTTTTAATGTCCTTTTACTTTTGTATGCCTCACTGAAATGCATCTATGGGAAGTTTTATCCTTAACTCCTGTTAATGTTTAAATGTATTTTTATGAAGGAATTCAAACTAGGAGGCATTGCTTTCTCAGCTTTGCAGCCTGCTTACTATTTTTATTCTCCTCCTAGTTATACCAACCAGGGCTTCCCTTTATGTTGACTTAAATAGTTTTGAGTTTACAACGAATTTAGAATGAAACCCAGGCTCAATAAGCCAAAGGCACCTCTCCTTTCCCCACCAAACCCCAAGAAGAGGACTTCCTATGGAAGGGCTGAACTGAAATGCAAAATGATTTCTCCGGTTTCCGACCTAGATTCGTTTCCTGACTCACAATGCATTTGTCTTTTTAAAGGAACCAATATGTTTGTATAACTGATGTGAAACAGGCTTGACTCCAAAAAGATTTAACTTAATATCTGCCTAAGCATTCCAAGGGTAGGCCGTCTGTAGGATGTACATTAAAGACCTTGGCTGTGGCACAGCTAGTCATGTATGATATTGAGCACACAAATGGGACGTGATGCCCATATACTCTTGAGGATAATTCGATGTGCCATGCAGCTCTATGGGTAGAGAAGCTATAAACACAGTTGTCACAAATGAGAAAGAGCACTAGGTTGGATTCAGGCTGAAGAATGAAGCAGCATTAGATCCTGTCTTTGAGCCCTAATGAAAGTGTTAATTAGGATATTACAGAATTTATGGTGAGAGCAGCATCCTCCCCGTCAGATCCCTTTGGTGACATGTACTTAATTAACCATTTCTTCCTTCTTTCCTTTCTTTCTCCATCCTCAGTCCCTAGGAAAGATAAACTCAGAAAGGCAAACTTCGAAGAAGGATGGTGGCAAATTGGATGGAAAAATGGAGTGGCCATTTCTCCATCTGTCTTTCCTTTTGTGGCGACCAGAGCACACGATTATCTACTGTTTATAGGAAGAAGTACACATTTAATCTACATAACCATCAATCTTTCTTTATGTAAAAATGATTAGTAAATAGGGTTTTTAAGCAACTGTTTAGTTTACACATTGGCATCATAGATTAACTTATTTCTAAAACACTTGATTTTATCACTCTGCCTAATGATTTGTCACATGATTTATTGGGTAATATGATGAATCATGTGCGATTTATTGTTTATCCTATAAATAGCGCAACAATTCATTAAACAGTGATAAAACCCAGCAGTTCCAGGAGGAAGTCCACCTTTGTTGCCTCTGTGCACAATGGGGCTAATGTTTGCGAGTAATTTCATAGTCCTTTCCTCTTTCCAGGTTTGCAGCATTGGGGCAGTTAGGCTCCTGTGCTCACATTAAATGGTTTTTGGAAATAATGGTACAGTCATAATCTTATACTCCAGCCATATTTATTTTATATGGAAAAATAAAGTCTAAATCCTGATGGGTGTTAAATCCATGAATTTATTTGTGATAATAAATGTGGTATTCTTTGTTAGGAAGGCATTAAACTTAATGGCAATGTTTCATATTACAGCATTTCAGTTGTGTTTCCATCCCTGGGTTTTATGTCACAGTTGATGAACATGGTGCAGAGACCTAGGTCTAAATCTGAGTCTCTGTTGCCACCAGGCTTTTCTAACCAAGTCTGCCTAGAGGCACCTGCCACCAACAAAAATGGATCTAATGGCAAAAGTGGGCCCTGCCCCCTTTTGTTCATCTTGCGCTAGTCAGGCTGCTCTGGTCAATGTTGTTCTGAATCGAGGCCTGGCCTAGCTAGACTGGGATCACCTTTCATGGCATCCTGAAGCAGTGATCACTTGTGGAGAAGGCTTCAAGCAGAGGCTAAATCATTGCTCTCAGAAAAATTAAAGAAGAGAGTCCATGTGAGGCACTGAATTAGACCTCTGGGGTTTCTCCCAGTTGTTAGATCCAATAGTCCTATGACTAATCCCTCATTCACTTTACCCATCTTCTTACCGATAGTAACCTATAGTAATATATAACCTATAGTATGGTTCATTTGAAAGACTCTTAGATTTGAAATCAGAAGATCTGGGTTTGGTTCTCCATTCTGGTACCTGCTTCAGAAGCAAATCTATCAGTTTCTTCATCTAAAAAATGTGGAGGCTGAACCTCCTCTAAGCTCCCTCCCTCCCTCTCCCTCTCTCTCCCTCTCCCTCCCTCTTTCTCTCTCTCTCTCTCTCTCTCTCTCTCTCTCTCTGTCTCTCTCTCTGTCTCTCTTCTTCTCTCTCCTCTAAGATATTATCTCCAAGTCACTTAACCTCTTAGGGTATCAATTCCTTATCTGTAAAAGGGTGGGGTGGGACATTAACCTTAAATGGCCCAAAGTCGCTTCAGCTCTAAATCTATGCCCCTATAATTTTTTCCTGCTCACTTTTACCATTGGGTCAGAGTGGAGATCAGGGTGGGGAAAGCAGGGGACAAGAAAAAATATCAACATCTCAGATTTGGAAAGGACCAGATCAGATGCAATCTAGCTGCCCCCAAAACACACAGGAATTCCTTTTTACAATATTTCAACACATGATCATCTAGCCACCAACAGAAAACCTTCAGTAAAGTCTTTTGAAGACTCTCAGCTCCATGGGAATAAACCAGTTGTTTGTATTTTCTCTATTTCCTCTCCCTCCTCCAAGACATTTTCCAGTTTTACCCATCCTTGAAGACTTAGCTAGAATTTCTCCTTCCCCACGCAGGCTTTCTGATCCCATTCCAGTCTACAGTGATCTCTCTTCTCCCAACTCCTACAGCACTTTCAGTCTGTATTCCTCATTTGAAAATAAATCATGATTTGACTGTCCTTTATGCCATGTCTCTTAGTATGTATTGAGCTGTTACTTATCTTCTGTATTGTTATTTAAATTTTCATGTTCTTCTCTCTTATCTCCCTAGTGAGATCCTTGGGGTCCTCCTAAAGGGCAAGAACCATTTCTTATTTCTTTTTGTATCCCCTCCTCCCCTCCCCCAATACAACTCGAGGGACCTAGAACACAGTAGACACCCAGTAAACAGTTTGTTTCCATTTTTACCCAATCAGAGTATTAACGAAGTAGGCTAAAATGACAAAGACATTTCTTTTATTGTCTGGAGATTATGGAAGAAGGAGGAATAGGAGTGGGAAGAAAATAGCTTCTTTAGTGCAATTGTACTAGAAATTATCTACACATATAATGACACCTCTGTTTCAAATGAGGGGCTAATGCATGTAATTTACATATTCAATACCTCAGTTTTCTCATCTGTATGATGATGAAGAGGTAAGATCTCATGATCTCCAAGGTGCCTCCCACTTCTAACGGTCCATGGTTGTATGCGTCATCCTCTCCCCCACCTCCCTGCCATCATGCTTTTATTTTTATCCTGAGCCCTCATCTGCTAAGGGGTAAAGGTTTGGTTATTGGATAGTCAACAGAAATGATGATTTTAAGACCAGTTTTCTTATATCTGACAAGTTAAGGTAAGGAGGGAGGTCACTTTGTGTCTTCCACCCATAAGAAATCAGATCCTACCTCAGCCAAAGGGTCTTTGAATTCCTGTGGAATTCTTAGGAAGGAATCCAAACTGGGCTATAAGGGAATTCCCCAAAGTGGGTTGGGTTGACAAAACGGAAAACTTTGGGCTCAAGTCATAGTACTGCCCTGGCTTCTCCCGCCCCTTTGAGAGTTTGTGGAATTGGGGATTTGTTTATGTCACAATCTGGCTAATACTTCATAAAATATTATTTGCCAATAATGTCATCCTGTAATTACATTTGCCGATCTAGCTCTGCCAGTGTTTATGTTCTTTTTTCATTATGTAGCTTCAACCTTTATAATGTTACCAATTGACATCATAATTAGTATAGTTTACTGCAGCACTGATTATAAGGGACCTGCCTGTCAATCAGCCCCTGTTTGTTTCTGTTTGAGGAGTTATTATCCCTTCACCTCTAAACCTTGGTTAATTTCCAGGGCACAAGGGTTCAAGTTTTTGTGTGTGTGAAAGGGGAGCGACATAGTCACTTCTTGTACTTGACTGACCATAGTTATTAAATGGTTGGTTTGATTCCAGTACTATATATTTCATCCTGTCTCCAGCAGCTTTTCCTTAGAACCCAAGAGTCATTTTTGGGATGCTTTGGTCTATAGTCACAGACTCCATACATGTTGGGCAATTACTAAATTTCCCTGTGTCCTCCCTTACCTTTCTCCTGGGTTTTTATTGAGATAAAAGAAGTAAAAATACTTTTAAAATAAAAGTACTGGAATTCCTTCCTCCCATTAGAGAAGTGAGGGCTAGAAGGGCCAAATGTTGCATTTACTACTAGATGTGATCACGATGTCAAGTGGTTTTTCTTAACTTATTTTCTTTGTCAAAAAGAAAGGTTTTATAGGGGAGAGATATACCGGGGAATGACTGTGATGATTTAAAAAAGATGGCAATAAACCTTCAGTAAATTAAAATAAAGTATTATGTAAATTCATAGTATTCAGGAATTATTTGCTCATAAGCTAGTCAGTGCTATCATTTTGCAAAAGGAAACAATCAGATGTATTCTCAAGCTAAGTTGCCGGGATACTTAATTAGCATCTGGGGAAAAGTTCCTGTCTAGACTCTGTTATCAAGGACATCAGGGGAATGACCCATCCCTAAAATCATGAAAGACTGTTTGTCCCTTGAAGAGCATTCTCTGCACTGGAAATACAAACCTCGATTCCTTTTCTTCATTATCATGTATTACCTCATTGGGCAACACTGAAAAATAGATACTGATAAGGTGTTAGAAAAGAAACCATGGCTTTCCTCCAAGGCTTTACCTTTAAGGGAACTTGAAGTCCAATAGCATAGAATCAACATAGCTTAGCACCTGGTAAATATGAATAGGTTATTAAAATAGGAAACCACCAGATGGCTAGATGTGGTAAGCTCCTCCACATTCATCTAAGGGTCTTTCCCCCTGACAGAGAAATGTCCTATTTGCCTCCTCCCCATTTCCCTCAACTGAGAATGTGCTTTGTACCACTCATCATGGCCATGGTTTGTGATACTTGCCCTGGAAGCAAAAATTCCCCGTGATGGTTAGAAGGAACCTCAGAGATCATCTCATATGACCTGTCACCAGGTGCCAGGCTTCACTATCAAAGTATACCTGACAGATACTCATTCAGCATCCGCTTAAGCACTTTGACTAATGGGGTACTCACCATGTCCCAAAGCAAATGATTCCATTGTTAGTCAGCTCTGCTTTTTAGAAGGTTCAGCTTCATTTTAAGCCAAAAGCTACCTCCTGGCAACACAAAATGTGTCTAATCCTTCTTCCATATGACAATCATTTTTTTTTCTTTTATACCAGCCTGTCTTTTCTCTAAAAATAACAACTGCTACAATAACAACAATTCTATACTCTAAAGGCTTGCCCTCCCCCCCCCCCACTTTCTCCTATCTACCTTAGGAAATTGTTGAGTAATTACTACCAGACTTCTCCATTGCTTTTATTTTGAGAGAAGAAAATGTTTCTTCTGTAGGCCTTTGGTCAAGCTCTCTCATCCCTTACTTAAAACTTGTGCAGTCATAGGATCACAGATCTATTAACTAGAAGGGGCCTTGGAGTTCATCTACTTTAAATCCTTCATTTTCTAATTGAGAAAAGGGAAGCCAAAGAACATTAAATGACTTGACTGAGTTCACTCTGATGCTTCAAACTATCACCTACACAATAAAAAAAAGTTTTCAGGCCAGCATGGGATGTTTTGGCAAACCTTCCATCATGGAACTCAAAGTGATATGGGAGACTTCTTTGGATATTGGTGAATATGACAGTGTCCATTCCTATGTTCCTATTAATATATGAATAACACTGGGTCAAGGCTGGCCCCTAGCACAACTGAGAAGTCAACAAAATTTGTCTCTCTTCTCCCTTTCCCTTCTCTTTCATACTCACTCCCTCTTGCAATGCCCTCTCAAAGCCCTAGCCATTGCTTCTTTGTCTTATTAAGTCCTATTCCCAGGTAAGAATCTATTCTTAGTCATTTCCATTTCAGTGTAAATTTAAACTAATGAATTCACTTTTCTAGAGGTATTTGCTATTGAAATCACATTTCAGAGAGTACTGGCCTTGGAATCAGAAGACCTAGTTTCAAAGCCTAGATGTGGTTGTTACCACCTACAGGTGTGACTCTGGGCAAAGTACTTCAACTTTCTGGGACTCAGTAAAATAAGGGCTTGGAATTATGCTAGAATGTGACTAAAATGTCTATACACTTTGGCTCAGAGATTTGGGTGGAATACGCCATTGTTAAGCAGATGATGTAAGGAGGTTAAAGACAGAGGCTTTACTATATACCAGATAGAAACACAACAAAATAATTCAAAATACACCAAAATATTACTACTAGCTTTTTCTTTTGGTAGTAGCAAAGAACTGGAGACAAAGTAGATGTCCATCAACTGGAAAAGGTTAAGTAAGTTGTGGCACATGGTTATAATGGATCATTATCACTCTAATCTAAAAAAAGAAAAGCCTAAACAAAGAAAAGCCTAGGAAGACATATGAACTGATGCAAAGTGAAGTAAGCAAAACTATGAAACAATATATCCATATCCATATCCATAATGACCACAATATAGATTGAATGATAACAACAATGATACAAATAGGACAGAATATTGTGAAATTACAATGAGCAAGTCTGGCCCCAGAGAAGAGTTAAGACTATGAATATCTTTCTTATTTTCAGGGATAGGCAGATGAGATGAGTATGGGTATGGGACTTTGCACATAAATGTTGAATGTGGGTGGTGTGTTGGTGAGTTTTGTTGAAATGCTTTATTTTCCTTCTTTATTCTTTGTTCTTTATAAAATGGAATAGAAGGATATAATGGAAAATGAAGGTAATGTAAAAAAAGATATAATTTGTTTAAAAGTTAGGCAATTGGACTAATTGACTCTAAGACACCTTTCATCTATGAAACCCTCAACCTAGTTATGTAATAAAAGGCTTGGAAATCTTTGTTAAAAGGATTTCATTCATATAAGTCAGCAGGAAGGAAAGCAATATTAGAGGCAGAAGGACTTCTAAGAATCCCTGAAATTATGCCATGTTGACCACTGACTACTATGGTAGGCTGATCTCAATTAAAGTATTTATTTAGAGCTTATAATGTCTCATTCAAGGCTGAGAACACCTTCTCACTCATGCTATGTAAGATGGAATGAAATACTTGTAGAATCCTTCCCTCACTCAAGGGTTCCATGGACCACAAAAGTTTGAAAATGTTGACTTACAGACTAGACCTTAGAATTAAGAGAAAGATAACTTCAATTCTTTCAGCCACATTGCCATAAGAGGGTCTGATACTTACCTAGGTACCATAACTTTTCTAGTATTTTGCTCTCTCATCTGTGAGACAGGGCTAATTTGGTGCTATAGGGGTGCTAAAAATGTAGTTTGGACACAGATTATCAGACCAATTACTTCAGAAACATAAAGCTACAGTGCATGAAGATTATACATACATATACAAACATATGTGTGTATATACACACACACACATATGTACACACACACACACTCACACACTCTTCCCTTTCCTCCATCCCCCCAGCTGCTAGTGCCCATCCTATCAAAAGTACCTTGAATTCATTTTGTATATACTTTAGACATATACATGTTGTCTCTTGGATTAGAATATAAGCTTCTTGAGGACAAAAGCTGTTTTACTTCACTCTATGTATCTCTAGCATCTAGCACAATGCCTGGCACATGTAGGTACTTAATGAAGGCTTAACAATTGATTGATCAATTGATGGTATTGCCTTGGATTTTAATAATTTTTTTCATATTTCAACGTTCTTTTGTCCAGACCCTCTTGAGTCACTAGCCACCAGAAAAGCGAAAGCATAGTAAAGTAGTATTAAAGAAGAGCAAGAATCCCCAGGTGACAATTTGAAATATAGCCAACCTATTTGGTCTAAGTGGCTGAGTAGTATACACAGTAATGCATACCTTATGTAGATATATGCAAATGAACTTCCAAAGGGCATTGGCATATGTTACAGCTCCAGAACCAGCCCTCAGTGATCTGGGCCAGAAGAAAGCAGTCATCCTCTTCATTACAGGGAAATGGGGGTATGAACTCCTCACTTACCTCATCCCATCTTGTCTACCTGAATTAGTGATGGCCCTTTCCATCAATAGATAATCTCTCTTCTCTCAAATTCTTGAAGGCAGCAGTAGAAAGGACTCTGAACTGGCAAGATTGGTGCCAGCCTGTCTCTGCTTAAAGTGAGAAATAATAATAATAATAAAATTCTTGCATTTTAATTTCATACACACTTTATTTGATCCATATGACTACCCTTTGAGGTAAGAAGGGCAGGAATTGTTGCTCCCCTTTTAGATGAGAAACAGAGGAGTAGAGAATCAAAATAACTTCACCAAGGTGATATAGTTAGTAACAGTTATCAGGACTGAAACACAGACTCTTTGACCAGAGTCACTGCTGGTATTTTTTTTTTTTTAGTAAATATTTGGAGGAACAGAAACCACACTATGGACTAGTGACACCTAATGTCTCTTTAGTCCAATTTTTAAGGATGTTGAGTAGAAGCAGACTGGAGTTTATGTCTGCAGAACCAACCTTGAACCAAATGGGTACCCTTTCTCCTTTCTCCTCCTGCCCGATAAGGTGAGAATAAAACCATAGAAGGGCATGGTGGATCCACTGCTCTTCTGAGGGTGTATCTATGTGAGGACCATTGGCAGCAGCAACAAAAGTCATCTACTTGGCTCAGGTTGGTGATACTGCTGTAACTATTTGTTCCCAATACTTCTGTGCTTCAGGAGAAAGTCCCAATTATTTCCTACTTCCTTCTTTAGGCTGGACTTCATCCACCCTCCCTCACCAATGAAGAGGGAAAAGTATGTACATAATGGTGAAGACACAAGTAGGGATGAGAAGAGGAGAGGTAGGTGGAAGTGGGGGATAGGAAAGGGTATCATACCTCCCCCAACTATTCCTACTACCTCTCATCCCCTAAAATCAGTGGTGAAGAACCCAGAACACAAGAGCACCCTGAGATTCAGCCCATGTGACTGAATTGTCATATATGGCAATATCTTGCCCCTGACCTTCTTCTCTGGCAAAGACCCTGGGTCAGTGGTTGCTGGGTAAGAAAAAGTGACTGCAGCAAAAGAAAACATATTAAGCTGTGCTACTGGCGTGGGAGCAGGTTAAATGCTTTTAGCACCTTTTAAACTCAACATTCTACATCAACCCCCAGTTACTTACCCTCACTATGACTCTGCTAATGATTCCCAGTCCATTATGCCAGACAACAGAGCCTTCCTAGTAATCTGTTGGTTGATTCTCATCACGGGAACATGATGCAGGAAGCAGGAAGCAGGAAGCCCAAGCAATGTATACTTTTTTTTTTGCTTTTTGGAGGGCAATTGGGGTTAAGTAACTTGCCCAAGGTTACACGGCTAGGTTTTTTGGTTTGTGTGTGTTAAGTGTCTCAGGCCGGATCTGAACTCGGGTCCTTCTGACTCCAGGGCTGACGCTCTACTCACTGTACCACCTAGCCGCCCCAATGTATACTTTTTTAACATGGCTCTTATAAGCTCTAAGGTAGGACAGAGCTCTGGGCCTGAAGTCAAGATGACCTGAGTTCAAATCCAGCCTAAGACACACACACACACACACATATATATATAAAATACCAAATCACGAGCTATGTGACTCTGGACAGATCACTTAATCCTGTTTGCCTCAATTTCCTCAACTGTAAAATGAGCTGGAGAAGGAAATGACAAACCACTCCAGTATCTTTGCCAAGAAAAGCTCAAATGGTGTCATGGAGAGTCAGACACAACTAAAGTAATGACTCGGCAACAACAGCAGCTGGCCTTGAAGACCTTTTTTCTCATGAGGGCAATGTAAGACTTTAGAGACAGTATAGTAAAGGATAAAGAATTATGGATCTGAATCAGCGAACCTGATTCAAGTCCTCCTCTGGTACTGACTCCCTCTGAGACCTCAGGCTTGTCACTTATCTCTCCAAGCTGTTGTTTCCTCATCTGCTAAGAGAGGGGCTGGATTTGATGATTCCCTTTTTTTTTTTTTTTTTTGCTTTTTTTGGAGGGAGGAGGGCAGGGCAATTAGGGCTAAGTGACTTGCCCAAGGTCACACAGCTAGTAAGTGTTAAGTATCGGTAGCAGCAAGCACCCCAACATCCCCAGGGTAGCTGCCAATATAGGTTCTTAGATCTGCTTTTGTAAAGGAAAGCAACTCAAAATCAGTTAACAAGCTTACTTTAATCAAACAAACGTATATTACCTAGTCCAGGGGAAAAAGGTCAGCACCCCAAACTTCAGAATATACAGACAGATCAAATAGACAGGCTTCCAAACTGTCCAACCATTATATCAATACCAAATCACAGTTACCAGAGAGGGAAGCATCAACATCTGGGTTTTCAAAGCTGGGGGTGCTCTCAACAACGGCTTCCCAGAGTCTCATCTGGTCAAATCACACAACACTTCTCAAAGTGAGCCCCAAAGCAAAGCCTCAAATCAGGGATTATATAGCCTTCTCCTGGCTCAGAGAATGTAACCACCCTCTTGACCCACTGCCCAATCACACAGCATCAAGGTGTGGTCATTCCCGACAACCAAGCCTCCTACCACAGGCTCCATGTGACCACATTCAGCCTATTAGGTGGCAGAGTATATTTTCAAATCAAGGAAGGTTCTCAGAGTCATTTAAGTCAATCAAAGTCTCTTAGGCCAATCAAAGGGCCTAGGGGCAGGGAAGATCTTCAAATCAATATGCATTTCCATTACAGTATCTGAGGTTGGATTTGAACTCAGGTCCTCCTGACCCCGGGGCCAGTGCTCTATTCACTGTGCCACCTAGCCACCCCTTAATGATTCTATGAATAGTTTTACCAGACAAATCCTTACCTGGCACAATGACAGAGCTGTCCTATGTCCTGATAAGAATACACTGTTCCTGTTGGGTCCATTTCTGATCACTGTGTTTTTGGAGGATAAGTTTTCTGGAGAAAACTGACTGAGACATTGAGGAAACTCCAAACTATATCATACCATTGAAAGAACTGGTGACATTTAGCTCAGAAAAGGGAAGTAGTAGGCAGATTATGATACTCTTTTCAAACATTTGAATAGCTATCATGGAGGAGGAATTTTTTGGCCTCAGATGAGTATAAGATATAAAGAGGCTGATTTTGACTCCACAAAAATAGTAGTAGTAGTAATAGTAGTAGTGGTGGTGGTGGTGGTGGTAGTGATAGTGGTAGTAGTAGTAGTCATCATCTAAGTAGTAGTGGTGGTGGTAGCACTACTACTACTACTACTACAAACAAAATTACACATACTAATAATAGTACCTATTTCACTAAGCTGTTGTGAGGAACATATGAGATGATATGTGCCAAACACTTTGAAAACCTTGAAGTGCTATGTAAATGTCAGCAATTTTTCTCAGACCCTTCCTTTGTGCTAATTATAGTTCCAGGGACTCTTGGGATCTAAAAAGCACTGATATTTGGACTGTATGATTAAAACATAAGGTACTCAGCCAGAAACAAGACATTCACACATGAAAAATGATGAAACAAGAACATAGTTATTAAGAAGTAACTTATGATAAGGAACAAAGATAAGGTCTGGATAATAATTGTAAGTAGCTAGGGTTGGGATCAGGGGCAGGTGAAGGAAGAGAAATCAGTCCGGCCTGGGGCATGCAAAAAAGGATACATAGAGGCAGTATAATTCTACACTTTTCACATCTGACCTTAGAAACTTACTAGCTATATAACCCTGAGCAAGTCACTTAACCTGTTAGCCTCAGTTTCCTCATCTGTAAAATGGATAACAATAGTATTTTCCTCCCGGGGTTATTGTGAGGATCAAATGACGTAATACATATCAAGTATTGGCACATAATAGACACTATATAAATGTTACCCTTCAGTGGTGAGTGGAATTTGGATAAGTATCTGGTAGGAGTCATATGGGCAACATGAAGAAGAGTTTGATTGCCATCACAAGTCTATTTAACTTGGAGCCGTCTTCCATGTTAATACTCAGTATTCCTTCCTTCCCACATCATGGTGATCAATACCCAGCAGCTGTGAATGATGGGGCAAGGGTCCCAGTGATATCCCTCAGTAGTTCATCCTGGAACCTGGAATTCTGTGACTCTCTGTATTGATCTCTCCCTCTCTCCCCAGCCCTCTCTAGCTGCCTCAGTCCTCCACCCATGGTGTGTAATTAAAGAGAATGGCAGTGTTGGGCCACACCCATGTTGCCAGGACTCATAAAAACTCATTCCTTGTGCAGACAGAGAAAGGCCTTTGGTAAACAATTGAGCAGACTCCAGCTCTCTGCTCGACACCGGCTTAATGTAGCTTGCTATATTACTCTTGCTTAACTTTGAGCCTCTGATTTAGCACTCTTGTTTAGCGGGGGATATTCCACAGAGGATGTTGTTGGATCCCAAATCTTTTGTCAGTGTAATTGAGCAGAACATCTTTTCAGGTTTGTGTTTCCAAAGATGCATTATCTCTTCTTGTCCATTCGTTCTATCTGAGCTATTCAAAACTTTCTAGCTTTCCATATCCCACTGAAAGAATGTGGGTTTGAGGCTGATAATTTATGTTTGTGCTGAAGATGCGATTTCCTTTCTGCACCCAGAATGATTAATAGACTACTTGCTATAAATTAGTAGGAAAAAGAGGATATAGGTACATTGGTAAGCAAACCCAGGTACCCTATTAGATTGGGGAATTTCTTTAAAGCTGTTTTTTTAGTTCCTTCTCCAGAGATGCAAATACTTTCACTATGACCTTCTGCCCTTTCAGGCTTTTAAAATAAATTGCAATGGAATTTAGAATGTCAAGAGCTGGAAGGACCTATAGAGAAATAAGCTAGTCCAATCTTTTCATTATACAGATGAGGAGACTGAGGTCTGGATAAGGGAAGGGACTTGTTCAAGGCCACTTAGCTTGTAGCAGCACTAGAACTAGGACCTAGTGTCTTGCCCACAAACATGGTGAGCCCTCAGAGATGTCACCCTGCAAGGCAACAGCAAAGGAGATGATGGAACAGTTGGTTATTGGGATTGTTGTTGTCAAAGTTGCAGCCGACAAAATGTCATTTACTCCTCTCTACTTCCTAGTGACTGTGTGATGAGCATAGGACCTTGGGATGATAATGGCATTCATCTGATCCACATCATGATAATGCCAACCTGGGCAGTGGGTGGGGCTGAGGATGGGATCTATGGCAGGTGACAGGACTTCTCTTATCTACCTTCTATGTTCCAGATGACTGTGAGGTTTCATGGACAATTAAATAGCCCTGAGAAAATAGCATGTGGATACTTTGAGTTTAAATGAATCAGATCATATGGATTCAATTTACTTTGGAGAATAAGTGTGTTGGAGAATACAAAGGGGAAGTGCTTCAGAATGGTCATGTTTTGGGTTGCACTGAATCTGAAGCGTCTGAAAACTCTTGAGCCAAAAGGCCACACCTCTATAATACACACTTGCTTAGGCAAGAACTAGACAAAAGGCCATGTGTCTTTGGATTGGCTAAGAGCCAATGGAGACTAAAGAATAGACTTCTTGACCTGTCATAGTAACTTCTAGTTCAGCGGAGGTAGGATGATTTTAGAAAAACAGGTGATTCCTCATTTGTAATCTCTTTAGGATTTTCCAAAATGGCCCCCTTTGGAATAGTTCCCAATGGTACTTTCCTATCCATGTGGAAGGTTATGGGAACCATGCTAAAACTGGGAATCTTGGAAAGCTCCTGTCCTAAATGTTTTTGTTGCCTAAGTTGAGACAATCAGAAACTCCAAGCTGAGGGAGGAGAACTGGGCCCATTGCCAACCATAGGAAAATGACTTTTGGTAGTGAATCCAACATGTGTGTCTGGATTTAGGGGCCTTGATATATGCAGACAGGGCAGCTCTGCACATAGGGTGGCTGAAATATAGCTCTGTGCAAGCTGCCCAAGTTAGCAGTTGGTGCAAATAATGTAAATCAGGGGAAGAAGGAGTTTGGCAAGCAGAAGAAAAAGGGGGCAGATGAACCCCTCCCTGAAAGTTCTGATGGGGGGGAAGACAGGCAGGGACTCTGAAGAGACTGCCTACTGGAAAAGATTGGAGAAAATAGGCCAAATTGTATACAAAGACTGAAAGAAGGATAGAAATTCTCACTTCCTAGAATAATAAGGGGGTGTAGTAGTAAAAGGAAGTTGATGACCAGGGAAAATTGAAGTAAAATAATGTCAGCCTCAGGGATTAAATATTTAAGTGTCAAGAGAGATATCTGAACACATGTAACTTTTAAGCTTTTATTCTATACCCTCAGGATAAAAACCTGACCCTTTCTGCTTTCTCTTAGTTTAGGGTTTTTCTGGCCAAAGGAACAAAAATAGCTACATAGTCTCTGTTTAATAGGCTTTAGAAATTGGAAGCAGCTTCTGATAAAGATTGAGGAGTAAGAAATATTTGGAGAATAGGATCTTCAAGGAGTCAGGACCACAGTTCCTCTGGGCAAAGGACATAGAGAAGCCATGTAGATTTGTGGCCCATTATATGAATCATACTTCAAAGTTTACAGATTTGTTGAAAGACACAACACTGGAAAACCTTTGGGGCTTCTAGTTTTATCAAACCAGTAACTCAAGAGAGATTTTTCCCCTGAATTTATTCTACCATTTATTCATTCCATCCATTCATTCATTCTTTCACTAATAATAAGCATTTATTAATCCCCCATTGTGTGTAGCATACTGCACTGCTCTTTTAGGCATACAGTATAACAAGGGAGACAAGATAAATAAGAAACAACTAGAAATGGTGAGCAAATAAAATATAATGATGTATAAACTTGTCCAATCACTGGTGAACACAGAGACAGTGAAAGATCCATAGCTTGACAAGGAGGGAAAGGGAAGAGCCAATGGCCGTGCTCCCTCAGACTGTGCTAGCATACCCAGTCCATGGTGTACATAGTTACTATGGACTGAGATGGGTCAGGAAAGGCAACGTGATACAGTGGAAAGAATAATGGAACTGGAGAGAAAGGATCTGCTCAACTACCACCTTTGTTACTACTTGTATGACCTTGGATAAGTCATTTAATGTCCCTTGGCTCTAGAATTATGATGCAATTGACTTCTTAGATCACAAGATTTAGAGCTAGAATTGACTTTAGAGATTATCTAATCCCAATTTCTTCATTTTGCAGGTGAGGAGTCTGAGGTGAAGTGTTAAACTCACACAGGTAAGAGACAAAGAGAAGGTGTTTAAACCCAGGGCTTCTGACTCCAAATTCCATACTCTTTCTACTATACCACACAAGGCAGTTAGTCTTGATATTGGTCTTGCAGGAAACAATGTGGAAAAAAAAGGGGGGGGGGGCTCATCTGGGAGAATGTGCCTTCCTCTCCTGGACAAAGCAGTGATAGTGGAAGACTTCAGAAAAGGCTAGGAGTCTAACGCCTATAGTTGAGTGATTCTGTCTGCAAAAGTAATTGAATTATTGGGAGGGGGAGGGGCCCAGGGTAGCTGTTGTTTGATCCAAACTGGTTTGTTGAAAATGAGGCCTTTCGACTTTTTGTAAAACCCTTGGCTCATTAGAATAAATTAAAAGAGATTATGTCCTTCTGTTCCCTCCCTTCTCCTCCTCTCAGCCCAGGGAACACAGCATTCTGCTATTGTTTTACCTTCAGATAGCTTGCATGGCACAGAGGTAAACCTGCAATTACCCTGTCTCTGAAAATGACGGCTGTCACTTAAGGGAAAACCCTGCTCTGGTTTCCCAGGATCTCGTGAAATATGCCAACATGTCTGTTTGCTCCTTCTTGGCTGCTTCTTATTCCGAGGCAACCATGTGTCAGGGAAATGACAGGGTTGGTGGTAGCCAAATGGAGCAGCAGTGGGAGGGAGGGGGAGGAAGGATGGGGGGAGGCTCTAGTTCCCCAGGTTGCCAGGTTTGCTACCTCCAACTCTTGCCACTCTCCTCAAGCTCATTGTGTGAGACAAAGCTGGAGAAGAATGAAGGTATGGGCAAGGCAACACACCTCTTTCCTTTTCATGCCCCTTCCCCTAGTAGACAACAGATAAATACACAGGCTATCTCACCTCCTGCCTCTTCATGGAAGATTAAGGCATGGACTTCTGCTCCATCACTAGAATGAATGGATGGTCACTGAATGTAGTGCCTGAGATGTTGCATGTCAGGGAAACTGAAAGTGAATTACTTCAGATCTTATTATCTTTAATTTTAAATCTGCTGTTTTGTTCTGATGAAGGAGAATGGAGGTCAGGGCAACTGAGCAAAACTGCTAAATAAGGGCAGTTCCCCCAGATTTGAATTATTCTAAATCTGACCCCCTCTGAGGCTAGCTAGGGAGAGGAGTTAATGTTACACCAAGTTTTAAGTTCTGTTGACAATGACTTGATGCGTTATCCTGCCCAAGAAACATCTTTGCTTTTAAATAGGGCTTTCAAAGCTTTACCACAAAGCAGTGACCTATTACAGAATTGCTATCTGAGATGCTATTGGGTCTAAAGAAGTCTTTCAATCAATCAAAATCCATTGTGCCAGACACTGGTCACTTTCAGTGAATCTCAAAATAGTCAGGAAAAGGGATCACCTTTGCCTAGGGCTATGGGAAGGACGACCTGGGTTCTAGGAGACATCTTAGTGATTGGATTTCTTATTTGACCTTTCTTGAATCCTATCATGAACCCTGGGGAACCAACTGCTTATCCTGAATGTAGCATCCAGTAGTCACTCATTGATCCCATCTCTGACATTTCCCAATTGTGTGACCATGGCCAAGTTCCTCCCCTCTCTGAGCTTGTTTCCTCATTTATAAAATGGATATAGTAGTACTTCTAGTAGCTAATTCATAGGATTGTAAGACAGTGAGGCTTAAATGTAATAAACATATGTAAATCGCTTAACAAACCCTGATCCAGAACTTTGACTCAAGCTAGCCCCTGCCTTTTGGATTTCTGACTGTGACCCTGCTTTCATTTCTGCTACAATCTCCTGCTGCTCTTCCCTTTCCTCTTATTAGCTCATAGACATGAATGAATGAATAAATGAATGAATGAACGAATGAAGACATGCATGAACAAAATAGAATTTATTAAGTGCTTATTATGTACCAAACATTGTGGTAAGTGTTGGGATTACAAATAAAAAAAAAAGTAAGACAGTCCTTGCTCTTAGGAAACTTAATCTAATTTCAGGTGACAACATACAAAGGAGATCAGCCAAAGGGCAGATGGAAAGGCCTCATGGTCCTTTGGGTACAGAGGTTGTAGTTCAGATGGCAAGACTTTGTTCACCTTATTCTTGACCTCTTCCTGTTCTGGGATTTTTCCAGATGTGCCTTTTCCTACTCTCTAAGGGGTTTGATAGGTCAGAGGATAAATCAGCACCATGGCCTTAATTCAGCCAAGTCCTCTTTGGGCCTCAACCTGGGTCCCAATCAGGTACAGAGACAGGCAAAAGAGAACTTAGAGATGT
The DNA here is from genome assembly GCA_011680675.1 of Gymnobelideus leadbeateri. Lineage (NCBI taxonomy): Eukaryota > Metazoa > Chordata > Mammalia > Diprotodontia > Petauridae > Gymnobelideus > Gymnobelideus leadbeateri. The sequence goes on from WOXC01008587.1 coordinate 234,965, forward strand.
GAAGATGGGCCAAGAAGAACACGATATTCTGTAACTACTGGCAATGAGTTATTCAGGCCACATATGATTTGGGTAGTGATTCTTCCATTCCATAAGAATCAAACTCCCTATGATTTTTCAGTTCTAGAGGAATTTGCCTTGGGTTAAAGAGCTGAGCATGTTTATGAGATGATATCTGTCAGGTTGAAAGTGGAATCTAACGTGTTGTTGATGTGGCTGTTGTTATTTACTTTTAGTTCAGACCTGTGATTTCATTTGTGTAGGGAATTCCCAGTGAAGAAATTACCTGCAGCAAAGCAGACCAACACTATTTCCCTCTACGATCACCTTCCATTTATACTATATATTTGTTTGTGTTTCTGTATATGTGTATATGTATGCATGTATTCATGTGTGTTTGTGTATATATGTGTGTGTATATGTATGTGTATATGTACACACGTGTGTATATATAAACATACACCTTGTATGTATACTTTTTTTTTTACATGGTGTCTTCCCCATTAGAACTGACTTAAAACAGCTTGAGGGCAGGCCTTGTTTTTGTCTTTTTTTGTCTTTCTTTGCATCCCCAGCATTTAGCATGATACCTGGCAGAACATAGTAGTAGGTGTTTAATCAGTGTTTGTTGACTGACTGACTAATGTCCTCTGCAACTTAAAATCTTCCAGAATTGCCTAGGTCACCAAAAGATTAATTGATTGCCAAATGCAACAGAGCCAGTACTTGTCTGATAACATATGTAAAGCACTTTGCAAATGTTAAAAACACTGTATACCTGTTAACTAATAATAATGTGACAGAGGATATGAATCTGTTGGCTAATAATAACGAGGCAGTATGTGAACTCAAGTTTTCCCTAGCTACCAGATTGGCTCTCTATCCATACTGCCAAACAGATACCCAAGAAGAGTAGACAAATACTTTGGTCAAGCACTCCTGTTAGGCAGAAAACTGTGTAAAGACCAAAAAATGTCCATGTACTGAGGGAGAATGGAAAACATCTGGCTTTTACTTCACCTATAAGGAAAGGAAAATGAGCCAAAATTATGGGAGGAAGGAATTACATTAGATGAAAGTTAGAAAATTTTTTTTCCTAGAAAGTCATTGAAACTAGAGAACAAAGCCATATATCCTCCAAAGGAAGAAATCACTATAATTCAGGGATTCTTATTGTTTTCTGTATAATAGATCCCTTTGGCAGTCTGGTGAATATGATGGATCCCTTTTCAGAATGATGTTTTTAAATGAACAAAACAAAATACATAGGATAACAAAAGAAACCAATTATGTTGAATGAGAGCTATTATTAAAAACAAAAATAAGATCAAAGACTCTTAGGTTAAGAACAAGCTATCTGATTTCATTCAGGCATAGTCTAGCCTAGAGGCAAAGAAATGGACCTTTTTTGAAGAGGGGGTAGAGAAGAGCTTGATGGGAGTGTCCTTTCCTGTCCTAGAATTTTTTCTGAGTCTGTATATTAAAAATTAGGGGCAAGATTGTTGATGGAATTGTGAACTGATTCAACCATTTTGGAGAGCAATTTAGAACTCTGCCCAAAGTACTATAAAACTGTGTATGTCATTTGAGCCAGAAATACCACTTCTAGGACTGTATCCCAAAGAGATCAAAAAAAGAAAAAGGGGGGCAGCTAGGTGGCACAGTGAGTAGAGCGTCGGCCCTGGAGTCAGAAGGACCTGAGTTCGGATCCGGCCTCGGACACTTAACGCACACACAAACAAAAACCTAGCCGTGTGACCTTGGGCAAGTTACTTAATCCCAATTGCCCTCCAAAAAAAAGCAAAAAAAGAGAAAGGCACCTAATTATACAAAAATATTTCTAGCAACTCTTTTTGTAGAGGCTAAGAATTGGAAATTGAGGTGATGATCATCAATTGGGACATGGCTATACAAATTGTAGTAGATGATTGTAATGAAATATTATTGTGGAATAAGAAATGCCAAATAGGATGATTTAAAAAAAAAGCCTGGAAAGATTTACATGAACTGATGAAAAGTCAAGTGAGCAGAACCAGGAGAACATTGTATACAGTAACAGCAATATTGTACAATGAGGAATTATAAATGACATAGCAATTCTCAGCAATACAAAAATCCAGGACAATCCCAAAAACTCATGATGAAACATGCTATCTGCCTTCAGAGTAAGGTCTAATATTGTCTGAATATAGAGTGAAGCATGTGACTTTTCACTTTCATTCTTTTTTTTTTTGTTCAAGTTTTCATGTACAACATGACTAATATGAAATGTTTTACATGATTACACAACCTGTATCAGAGGAATGAGGGAGATAGAATTTGGAACTCAAAACTAAAAAACATGTTGAAAACTGTTTTAACATGTAATTAGCAAAAAATAAAATATTGTTTAAAATAAGGGTAGATATCTCATTGGTATTGGGGAGAATAACCGGCCTAAAGGATTAGATTTACTAGGAAAACAGAAATGCTTGAGAGAACCAATAAATCAGCTACCATTATAAAATACCCAACACTGTGCTGGACAATATGGAAGAGATAAAAGAAACATAAGACACTTTCTGCACTTAAAAAACTCATCTAGCCTGGAAGACAGGGTTCCAATGCATCAATATGGAGAATAAGCAGGTACTGAGTATAAACAAAATAGGAACTGAGGTAAGAGAATGAGGCTGAGTGTTGTGCACAATGTGTCCCACCAGGGATTAGAAAGAACCTCCAGAAATTATGATTAAAAAGTGACTAGAGGATTTATATACTTTAATCCAGAAATCCCAATGACAGAGGCCTCATATATACCAAAATATTTATAACATTTATTTGAATTAGCAAAGAATTGAAAATAAAGCAGATACTCATTAATTGAAGAGGAGCTTTAAAAAATTGTGATGCATGAATATAATGGAATATTACTGGACCAAAGGAAATAATAAATATGAATAATTCAAGAAAAGCAAGGAAAAACAGTTTAGTGGCCTAGTAGGTATAGTACTAGACTTGGAATTGAGAAGACCTGAGTTTAACTCTGTTTCAGATACTTAGCAACTGTGTAATCAATCTGGGGCAATTCACATTCATGTCACTCACTCTGTGACTCAGTTTCCTTATCTGTAAAATGGGGGAGCTGGACTCAATGACTTTCAATAAGGTCACTTCCAACTTTAGATCCATGTTCTGTGATTCTATGAACTAATGAAGAGTGAAGTTAAGGAGAACCAGAAAAATGATATTTACAATAACTAAGTAAACAAAAAGATGAAAATTAATCTGAATGCTGTATAATTATGATGAACAAATTTGACCTTGAAGAAGAGATTAGAAAATGCAGTTCCTCTTGGCAAGAGTGAGGGACTATGGATGTTGAACACTGTAGATACTGTTCAACTTGGTCAATATATTGGTTAGTATTGATTTTTTTTTATTTTTTTGCATTATGCTAAACAAGCAGCAGGACAGGGGAGAAGATGAATTCATTCTGAAAACGTAGATAACACAAAATGAAAAGATATCAGTAAAAATTTAAAAATAAAAAAAGCAAAGAATACATGCTTCTAAAAAAGAAAAGAATGAAAGGCCCCACAACATTTTAGTTGGTTTTTTTTTTTTTTTTTGCCTAAAGCTGTCCTGATGATTGTTCCCTGAGACTTGTTCTCTGAAGAATAGCAAAATTGTAAACTAGCTGAGAGATAAAAGACTCCTGGGGAGCCCTTGCTATCAGGATTTTTAGGTTCAGTAGCCCTAAGGAACAGCTACATCTAGCTCCCAGTGAGAGGGAGAGATGGCACACTAACCCAGGTCTGACAGTGTGCAAGGCATTACAGAGGACTGGAAATCATAGGAGAAGAGGATTAGTAGTGCTCCTTCCTCTGAGTACTAGAACTGTTGCAAGAGGGAGAGGGATGGAGAAAGCAGTTCACTCTCTAGGGAATGGAGATGTAAGAAAAAGGAAGCCCTGTGGCATGCTAGATAGCTGTGGCTGCTGTAGACCTGGAATCTGGAAGTCTACATTGGACACTTACTTCTTTTGTGAACCTAATGCAAATCATTTTAACTTAGGTCTCTCATCTGTAAAAGGGTAAATAACAATAGCACCCACCTCACAGGATCATTGTGAAAATAAAATGAATGAAATATTTTAAAAGCAATTTGTAAAGCTTAAAGTGCTACATAAATGCTAGATGTTATTATTATTGGAAAAAGTCATGTGGTTCATTTCCCCCCACTGTCATATGGCACTCTGCCAGAGAGATAGACAGAGCTGGATAGCATTATTTTCATTTGGCCCCATTACAAATATTCTCACTGCTTCTTTCAAAGTTCAAGTTGGCACAGAGCACATCTTGCCTTTGGGGGCTGTGTATTAACACCAAGGTTGTAGTAGCATTGAATTGTAGAACATGAGAGTAGGAAAAGGCCTTAGAGATTATCTGATCTAATACCCTCATTTTATAAATGAGGACACTAAAGCCCAGATTGGGGCAGACACTTCCCAAAGTCATACAGCCAGATAACAGCAGAGCAGATATGGAGCTTAAAACTCTCATTCCTGTGTTCTTTCTGCTACAGCGTAGTGGCCCTGGATAAAATTCTCAAGGATTGCTTCTGAGAACCAGGTAGTTCTTAAATTCATCTTTTAAGGGAAAATGAACTAAGATGACTTTCCCAGAGAAGACTGATGGGGCAATTAAATGTAATGAATGACATTTTCACTTTAGTTCATTAGCTTTCCAATTTCTGCTTTGATGAAAGAAGGTCTCTAGCTCTCCATCACCCTCAGGCCACACCACTCTACCTTGATCTCCCCTATTCTACCAAAGACTAGCTGAAGACAAATACCAGACCTCTTGAGTACCTCTTGGGTACCTCTTGAGGTCACCTAACAGAGTATGGGGTCATGGAATGGGGTCAGTTAAATTCAGCCATTGTAAATGGCTCCACAGGAAGAGCCTAGAATTTGAGGCATGGAGGAGACCATGAATGATTATCTAGTTTATTCTTCTATCTTTCTAGAACAATCCTAGATCCACCATTGAAACCTAACAGGTGATATTTTTAAAATCTTCCTAAAAAAAAATTCCAGAATTCTCTTAGTTTCTTATTCCAATGTTTAAGAATACTTCTAACAAGTTGTGAACTGATCCAACCATTCTGGAAAGCAATTTGGAACTATACCCAAAGGGCTGTAAAAATGTACATACCCTTTGACCAGGCAACACCACTTCTAGGCCTGTATCCCAAAGAGGTCATAAAAATGGGAAAAGGACATATATGTACAAAAATATTTATAGCACCTCTTTTTGTTGTGGCCAAGAACTGAAAATTGAAGGGATGTCTATCAGTTGGGGAAAGGCTGAACAAGTTGTGTTATATGAATGTAATGGAATACTCTTGTGCTATAAGAAATGATGAAAAGACCAACTTCAGAAAAATCTGGAAAGACTTATGTGAACTGATATTGTGTGAAGTGAGCAGAACCAGGAGAACATCATACACAGTAGCAGCTACATTATAAGATGACTGACTTTGATAGATTTAGCTCTTCTCAGTAATGCAAAGATCTAAGACAGTTCTAAAAGACTCATGATGGAAAATACCAGAAAAAGAACTATGGAATCTGAATGCAGATTGAAGCATAGTATTTGCTGTCTTTTTTGTTTTGTTTTGTTTTTTTCATTCTTATGGTTCCTCCCATTCCTTCTAATTCTTCTATACAACATGATTAATGTGAAAATATGTTTAATAAGAATTACATGTAGAGTCTATATCTGATTACATGCTATCTTGGGGAGAGGGGAGGGGAGGGAAGTGGAGAACATTTAAAACTTATGGAAGTGAATGTTGAAAACTAAAAATAAATAAATAAATAAACATATATATATATATATGGATACTTACAATCATGAAAGTCTTCCCTATAACTAGTTTCCCATGCTGTGCCTCAAGACAATTCCTCTTCATCTAGCTCACCTGGAAATTGAGAAATAATTGGTCATAAAATTTGGGTGTCAAATTTTAGAAAGAACATTGAAAAGCTGATGATCATTGGAAGAATGGAGAAGGGCCTTAAGATCACTCTATATATAAAGATCAGTTGAAGGAACTAGGAAGATTTATCCTGGAGAAGAGAAGATTGAGGGAGAAGAAGAGATTGACCCTGATAGCTGTGGCACCTGGATTCAGATATTTGAAGAAATATCATGTGGTAAAGGAATTTGATTTTTTTCTGCTTGATGCTGAGAACTAAGGAAACTAGAGAAATTTAGGTTAGATATATGAGAAAATGTAAAAGAAAACTTCCTAACAATTAGGATTCTCCAAAAGTGGAATGGGCTGCCTTGGAAAGCAGAGGATCCCCTCTCACTTAAGGTCTTCAAGGAAAGGCTTGACCACGGGTGGGGAGCCTGTGGTCTTAAGGCTACATGTGGCCCCCACAAAATGCAGCCCTTTGACCAAGTTAACTGGATTTGGTTAAAGGGTTGCACTTGAGGACCTAAAGGGTCACATATGGTCTCAAGACTGAAGGTTCCCCACCCCTGGTGTTAATGGCTACTTGTTAGGTGTGCTACAGAGGGAATTCTTAGGTGACATAGTGGGTAGTGCTTTGGGCTTAGAGTGAGGAAGCCCAAAGTTCTAATCCTGCCTCATCCACTTAGTTTCCTCATTTGTAATATAGGGATAACAATAGCACCTACCTCTTATAGCTGTGAAGAGAAAGTGAGATTAATGAATGCAAAGCAATTTTGTAAACATTAAAGTGTTACTATTGCCATTAGTATTTTTATGAGGATTCTGGTATCTGATCTCTGAAATCCTCTCCAAATCTGAAAGTCTGTAATTTTGTGAATTGAGATTTTTTTTTTTACCAGAAGATGCCCTTTCATTCATTTCTTCTCTGACTTCTTTAATCGCTGACCTCTTAGCCTTTCCCCACAGATTGTACCTCCAGTTGGAGTAAGAACTGGGCAAGTCAGGCACCTTTAAATGTAACTGTGATGTGTGATGGAAATTCTTAACATCCCAAAGTCAAAAGATCTAACAATTCATATTAACCTTTATACTTAATAAATGACAAAGAACATGAGACACAAAATATAACATGTGCAATGCAGTGTGTGAAAAGTTGAAGATGACTTTTCTGCAGACTTGGCCCTAATCAAGGTCTCTAATGTGGCATTAATGTGAACTTTTTGGTTTCAGGTTTATTCTCAATGTTTCTTTGGTATTTAAGAAACAAGGGAGGCTCAGCTATACTCTGGCCTGGAACTCGTGCAGCTAACTTCTTCTGAAATGTGTATCCTCCCCAAGGGGAAGAGAAAGTAGGGGGAAGACTGAGGTCAGGGCCTCTACTGATGCAAAGGCCCCCCTACACCAGCTATCTCCTTCTACTCTGTCAAAAGGCTCACACCTCTGAATGGAGACAGTCATTTTAACAGGTCTTTGAAAAACAGCCTCATCAGGTCCCTGACTTTGTGTGTGGATGTTTTTTTTTTGTCTCTTATGTCTGTCTGTTGTTTTATTATTTTTAATCTGTAGGGTTACCAGAGACATTTTTCCCCTTGAAAAGTTATTTTGGCATTTGCTTCCTTTGCTAATGTTAGCAAAAACAAAATGCACTATTCGTGGTGTACAGGGAGTCTTTTGCAGACAGTGTATTTAGTTCAAAGCACATGGAAAAATGACTACTTTACTAGGCTTGCTTTGGCTCCCCTCAGGCTCCGTAAGATTAGTTTTAGATTCATATGCTGTGGTCATTCATTGACCAAGTGGTTTCAGCCCTTGTACATATCCAACAAAGTGTCGTTCCCTGCAGGCGGGCCTTTCTTTCCATCACATTTACCCCAAACCATTAACCATGCTTGGGGCTAAGACAGAAGAAGGAAACAACTTTATATGAACACAATTCAAAACAGCTTTTCTCCTTGGGAGAGGAGGAGGGAGTAGGAATAAGCTGCTGGGGTTCTGCTGTTCTTCTTGTGATCAATGTATCCCTTGCCAGGGGAGTAAGGATTAACATGTCAGCACTGCCAGGTGGTTTGACATCCCGACTGCTCTTTCAAGAAAGGGGTTCTGTGGATCTGGCATGGTAACACTTCTGGAAATATTTTACCTACATTAGATGAGCTTGAGCCTTGGTGTCTTTTGGCAAATAGAGTGTACTAGAAAGAACACCAGATCAGGCTGAAGAAAGACTGAATCCTAATTTTGGTTTTATTGTTCACCCCTTATGGGACTCAAAGCTAATCATTTAACTTCTCTTTATCTCAGTTTCTCCATATGTAAAATAGGATAATGATATCTCCTTTGTTGGGATACTGTGATCAAATGAAGAGTTGTATGTGAATGTGCTTTGAAAAAAATTCAAGGAGGATGTTCCTAAAAGATATAAGGTCTCATCACTTAGTGCCTGGACTATTGAGATAACTGGCAAGTAAGTCTCTCTGCCCAAACTTTCCTCACTCCAATCTATCCTCCATTCAGCATACTAAAGTGGGAGTTTTACCATGCCCTGCTCTCTTTCCCTAACTCAATCATTCCCAGCAGCTCCTTATTACTTCCAGGATCAAATATAAAATCCTCTATTTGACTTTTAAAGGCCTTTACAACTATATCCTTCTTACCTTTTTAGTCTCCTTACTCTATTTCTCTCCATGTACTCTACAGAGCAACTGTATGGTCTAATTTCCATTTCTCAAACATGGCACTCCATCTCCAAATTCCATGCCCTTTCTTGGCTGTCCCCCATTCCTGGAATGCTGTCCTTCCTCATCTCTGCTTCTCAGCTTCCCTAGCTTCTTTCAAAACATCTCAACTCCTGCCTGTGGCTGGAGACCTTTCCTAGGACCCTTCATCCCCTGCCACTAGTCCTATCCTTAGGATGTTACTTTCTGTTTACATTGGATGACTCTTATAAATTCCTTGAGGGCAGGGATAATATTTTTGCCTTGGTTTGCATCTTCAACTCTTAGCACTGTTTCTGGAACATATAAAATGCTTGTTGATGGATTATTGTTATTGTTCATCCTTTCCTATTGATGATTCAATTGAACAAAACTTTGTTAGGCATAGGCTGCTATGCTAAGCTTTGGACATAGAAACATGAAAAACAACACAGTCACTTGTTCTCAAGATGTTGGGAGGAGGGTGGTGGAATAGGAGGGCAGGTTACAACATGTGGCCAAGTGAATATAATATTAGGTAGAGTGGGATATCTGGAGAAGGGAAGACCTAGATAAGGTGCTTTAGAAAAACTCAAGGTGGGAGAGAGTGTTTGGGTGGGGCGGAAGGGTTCAGGGAAGTCTTCACAGAGCCTCCACTTTCCACCCGAGCTGAGCCCTAAAGAAAGAGCATTGTTTTGTAGAACCGGGGTCGGAAGTTCCCTTAGACATCATTGATTCCAAAGACCTTCCTTTTATAGCTGAGGAAACTGAGGCCCAATGATTAAGTGACTTGCCTGGGGTCATGAAGACAGTAAGTGGCAGAACTGGGATTTGAACTTATGTCCTCTGATTCCAAGTCCAGGCCCTCTTTCTATTATTCTATATTGCTGAAAAAATAAACCTGAGAAAAGGACCTGTACAAGGGCATGAAGACAGAGCTGAAATTCAAACCTAGAACATACAGTTCTTGTCTTAAGATTCATCCTAGACACAGCGGCCAAAGTGATATTTCAAAAATATAGGTCTGACTCTGCAATTGCCCCGCTCAATAACTCTAGCAGCTCCCTCTTGCCTCTCAGATTCGATGGAAATAGTTTTGTTTGGCATTGAAATCCCTTCATCATATGGCTTTGGTTTACCTTTGCAAGCTGTTTAAGTCTTCTCTAAACTGCCCTTCTGGTTTTCCTTACCCACATTTCATGGCCCATCTTCATGGCTTTTCAGGAGCTGTGCCCTATGTCTGCTGTAGAATGCATTCCCTCCTCACCTTTTCCTCTTACTCAAGAACCTCATTCATAGCAAAGCTTGTATGGAGATTTTCCTGATCATTTTAACTCTTTAGTACCCCCCTCACCAAATTACCTTGTATGTATTTTAAATATATTTTGCATATTTGCATGTTTTCTTATTAGATAGATTGTAAGCTCCTTAAGAGCAGGCACTGTTTTTTGTCTTTGTATCCTGGCATCTAGCACTGTTCCTGGAGCATGCTGTTCAGTCGTTCAGTTGTATCTGACTCTTCATGACACCAGTGACTCCATGGGCTTTTCTTGGTAAAGATACTGGAGTGGTTTGTCACATCCTTTTTCAGTGAATTAAGGCAAACAGAGGTTAAGTCACTTGTCCAGGGTCACACAACTAGTAAATATCTGAGGCTGGATTTGAACTCAGATCTTTCTGACTCCAGGCTTATCTTCTGATATAAGATATAAGATATTCTACTCTTATCCTCTGAGACATCTAGTTGCCTTGTCTGGTGCATAGTAATGCTTAATAAATGTCTGTTGCTTAATTTAGAAGGACCAGGAGGCTATCTCTTTTTAAATTTTAATTTATTTGTTTTTTAATTTTCAACGTTCACTTCCATAAGATTTTGAGTTCCACATTTTCTCTCCATCTTTTCCCCCACCCCAAGATGATATATAAATTGATATACACTCAACATGTACATTAACTTAATTTAATTTAATATTATTTTACTTTTTGCTTTTTGGAAGGGGAAGGTAGGGCAATTGGGGTTAAGTGACTTGCCTGAGGTTACATGGGTAGGGTTTTTTTTGGTGTGTTAAGGGTCTGAGGCCAGATTTGAACTCAGGTCCTCCTGACTCTAGGGCCGGTGCTCTATTCACTGAACCACCTAGCCACCCAGATTGCAATCATTTTAAGCCTATTTTCATATTAGTCATGTTGTGTATAAGAATTAGAACTAATGGGAGAAACCATGAGAAAGAAAACCCAAAAAATAAATAAATAAGTGAAGAGGGAGAGAGAGAGAGAGAGAGAGAGAGAGAGAGAGAGAGAGAGAGAGAGAGAGCGCAAATAATAAACCTCCATCTGCACTCAGATCCCATAGCTCTTTTTCTAAATGTGGATAGCATTTTCCATCATTAGTCTTTTGGAATTGTCTTAGATCCTTGCATTGCTGAGAAGAGTTAAATTTATCAAAATCAGTCATCATATTATGTGACTGTTACTGTATACAATGTTCCCCAGTAGGCTATCTTCAAGCAATTGTCTAGTTGGGTGAGACAGGGCTCAACTTACCCCTGTGGGGATAAGAAAGTTCGGCACAGAGAGACCAAGTACATTTCCCAAAGTCACATAGCTAATGAATTGGACTGGATGAAGTACCCTTCTGTGCTTGCATCTCCATCCTACAGGGAAAGGACCTACAGGGAGAGCTGCCCATTTCAATAATGGAACTCTGTAGGTAACACACCAAAGGTTCTCCCATCCTGTTGGTTCCTTGGCAGACCTTCTCCTCTTTCTTTTCCATGTGGAGGAAATCTGTTGTCCACAGAAACGAGCTCTTCTGCAGTTCAGACTTCAAACTCATCTCTCTTTCCAGGCTGGCTTTTGGTTAATGTTTTTTGCTTTGATGTTTTGTTTTACCATAGAGCACTGCAAGACACAATTGTGTGAACTATGCTATATGAGGTTTCATTGTATTGTATTGTTTACGCCTTGTCTATGACAGGTACCAGCAACACTTACCACCCTGCGATTTTCCAGCAGGGAAAATAATAGAGGAATTTCATACAGGTAAAATAATTAGTGGTTTAGACAAAAATGAATACAATTTGTCACACAGAGTATTAGCCTTTTTTTCAGTATAAGTGTCAGTTTCTGGGGTTACAAAGACAGATTACACAGAATTTTATCCTTTTAACTATGAATTAGTGCTTTTCCATTTGCTACTTGGAAATTCAATAGTCCACATCTGGAGGCAACTCGGTGGGATCTAGAGACAACGTATCAGAAGCTATGCTCACACTCCATAAGTTTTAAGTAGTTTTAGCCCTCTTGAGTTTTCTCTGCTGTGACAAACTTCCCATCTCTAAGGGTGAGAGTACCATACAATGGAGAGAACACTGGTTTGGGAGTCAAGGAATCTGGGCTTGAATCCCATCTCCAATATATATAACCACCATGACTTAGATTACCTAACCTCACTGGACCTCAGTTTCCTCATTGACAAAATGAGGAGATCAGAGTCAATGATTCTTAAGGTCACTTCCAACTCTAATTCCACCTTATGACCTTCCTTCTCCAACTTTCAAATTTTTAATTGTAGTATGATATTGACTGAGGCCATCCCTTTTTGGATATTTAGAGGTGACCCAGAACCAGAGCACCATAAATCTCAGGATTAGAAAGGGAACTCAGAGATCTATGCCAATCCCTATCTGAAATTACATCTTTTGAGCACATGTCTAGAATATGAGAAAGCACATCCCAAGATGAGGTGTTCACTGGCTCAGAAGGCAGCTTATAAGAAACTCTTATAGACTCTATGTAGTCTATATAAATCTAAGAGAGTCTTTGTAGGGTAGTTTCTCACCAGATTTGCTTCTCCATAGCTTCCATCTCTCCATTCTCGTCCAACCTCTGATGTCAAGCAGAATGTCTTCTCCTTCATTATGGTTACCACCTATCCTGCTTGGTTCTGACTATGCCATTATCTTCATTATGCCCCCATACCTAGTGCCCCCTTTCCTTTTCAGGTTTTTAAAAAAATTTTTGCTCCCCCCCTTTTTTGGAGGGGCATTTGGGGTTAAGTGACTTGCCCAAGGTCATATGGCTAGTAAGTGTTAAGTGTCTGAGATCGGATTTGAACTCAGGTCCTCCTGACTCCAGAGCCAGTGCTCTATTCACTGTGCTACCTAACTGTCCCTCAGTTTTTTGTTTTTTTTTAGTGCTGTCCTTCCCCATTAAAGTACAAGCTCCTTGAAGTCAGGGACTGTATTTCTTTTTCTTATTTGCATTTCCAGGGCTCAATATAGTACTTGGAAAATAGTGGGCACTTAATAAATATTTATTGACTATTGACTGTACATATGACAGGACTTTCAACTTTTAAAGATAGTACTCATAGGAGTATAGGTATTGAGGTGGAAGTAAACTTATAGACCATTTGATCTGACTCCATCATTTTTTCAATAAGGAAATTGAGGCACAAAACAGTTTAAGTGATTTGCCCAGGGGTCACATGGCTATTAAGTGTCTGAGAGAAGATTCGAACACAAGTTTTCCTGACTCTGAGTCCAATTTTTTATTTCTCATGCTCTTTTTTTTTTTTTTAAAGCAATTGGGGTTAAGTAACTTGCTCAAGGTTACACGGCTAGTCATTTGATTTATGCGTGGGTGCTCATTTTCTGAGGCCGGATCTGATCTCGGGTCATCCAAACTCCAAGGCCGGCGCTCTTACTCACTGTGCCACCTAGCCGCCCCTTTAGGGCAATTGGGGTTAAGTAACTTGCCCAAGGTTACACTGCTAGGTTTTTGTTTGTGCGGATTAGGTGTCGGAGGCCGGCTCCGAACTCAGGTCCTTCTGATTCCAGGGCCGGCGCTCTATTCACTGCGCCACCTAGCCGCCCCCCTCATGCTCTTTCTTATGTTTACCATCAAATCTTCCTTTTTTTTTTCTAGGATAAATATCCCTGTCTCTTTCACCTGATTCTCCTAATATGGTTTTGAGTCCTTTCACCTTCCTTCAAATTTATCCTAGTTTATCATTGTCCTTTCTGAAAGGGGGCTCTTAGCATTGAAAACAACATTTTAGATATGTCCTAGGACCTCACTGGCTTCTCATTTCAAAATCCGTTGATTGAATCATCAAATACTTCATTATGTTCCATTTATGACACTGCCTCCTCTTGCCTAATCTTGGGCCCATTTGGAAGCCAGTGATACCAGACCAGGCCTGGCTGGCGCCAGGAGAGTAAATAGATTCCCAAGTAGTGGAGCAGATCAGGGGAAATTTAGGCAATGGGAAAGACCCAAAGTCCAAATAGTCAAGTCTTTTTCCAACATTGTTGGAGGAAGAGGATGTTCTTCCAACTGGGCAGAGCATAGCATGCATAGAGGTCTAAGAAACATCATCCTGGGCTTCCTTGTTGTGTGATTCTGCTAAGGGAGGAGCTGATACTCAGGCATGAGAAGCAGGCAGAGTTTGTGACTGACAAACTTCGGTCCAAAAGGTAAGGGCTATTCATCAAACGAAGAATAACCGTGTATGTTCATGTATGTGTGTGCACATGTGTGTGAGTGTGTATGCAGATGCATAAGATGTATCTTGTTGTCTTCAGGATAAAAAGCCAGGTCTGGTTTTCATCACCCTGTTGGTCCCCGAGGGCCAGGTTGGAGGCAATGATACAAAATCTTTAAAGAAACCATGTAGCCATCGAAGGCAATATGGAGAAACACAAATGCAGTGACAGATTAAATCCATCGGGAGAGGGGAGTGAATTTCTCTGGAAAGCAGCCAGCCAGGAGTGACCCCAGAGGCACAATTATGGACAGGAGATTTATAGAGTAGCAAAGTGTGGGGATTTGGGGTTCTCCCTCCATACCATTTCTGTGGGAAAGAAGTAAAGAAGAAAAAAAGGAAAGGCAAATTCAAACCAAATGTTTTCACACCATTGCAATGATTCAGCGGTGTCCCTCCAATTAACCATAGCACTCCTTCAACAATAGGTGCTGATGAACTCTTATGGTAGATGACATGGAAAGGGGTGTGTGTGTGTGTGTGTGTGTGTGTGTGTGTGTGTGTGTGTGTGCGCACGTGCCCACCCTGACGCATTCTCATGCGTTCATACCTGTTGAACATCCCACCCCAATAGCCCTTTCTGTCTTGGAAAGATCCTTCTGTGACAGAGTTACCCACTGGCCAGGAAAGGATGGTTAAGGAGGATTCAATGCTTTATCCCAGGGTCCCTCTCTTTATCTCTTTGTGTGCTCTGTGTCAACTGACTGGGGACAAGGACTAGGCAGAAAGCTTTATTGGGAAATGCACAGGTTTTGATTTCAATAAATGCTCTTGGCTTCAAGGCATGTGAAATTTAACCTAGTAATCTGTGAGACATGGACAGGCATTCACTGATGGGAGTGAAAGGAGCTCTGGAGAGCTCTGTCCTGAGGACCTGTCTATCTCTCTGCTCACAATAAAAGCAGGAGGAAAAGCAGCCGGGTTATCGCTACACCTCAGCCAGTGAATTAGCAGCCCCGATGTGATACAGCTCCGAGAGCTACGGGAGCGGCAGCCGCTGCTGGGGCCTCCTTGTCGGCTGCTGCCACTTACTTCCTCTTGCAGACTGTGTTCTACTCTTTATTTGTGCTTTGGTAACGTGCTATCCTGAGGGCTTCAAACAGAAGGGACCTGTCTGGCAGTGTTTGGGCCCTGGTGTGAGGAAAGCTGAGCACAGGAAAACATGCAACAGGGCCTGAGATCCCTTCCCCACAGTCCCTGCTGGCTCCTCTCCAGACTCACTTGGTGGGAGGGCAGGAGATGGGGAGAGGGAGGCAGACGGCTGGGCTCGGACTTTGCCCCAGAATCCCAGCATCCCAGGGGGGACGGGAGGGGATAGGAATTGTGAAATTGACTCCTGGCTAGGGAAAGAGAGGTCAAATTTAGCCCTCCTCTTGGAAGTGCTTGCCCTTCTCTGGGGTTATAGCTTTCTGCCTCACACATGATGCTTTCAAGACTCCATTAGGGGGGTGGCTAGGTTGCCCAGTGAGTAGAGCGCTGGCCCAGGAGTCAAAAGGACCTGAGTTCGGATCCGGCCTCAGACACTTAACACACACAAACAAAAACCTAGCCGTGTGACCTTGGGCAAGTTACTTAACCCCAATTGCCCTCCAAAAAGCAAAAAAAAGACTCCATTAGGAGAAATTTAGAAAAGAAAATTCTCTAGGATGGGTCCCTTAAACCTTCACTTCAGCTCCATCTGCCCACCCTGCACTGCACCGTCCCCTACCCCTCCCAAGCTGGGTGGAACTAATGGTAAATATGGGAGTGTGCGTGTGTGTTCCCTTGCACATTCATAGAGAAGGTTTCTGAGCATGCTCACCATAAATTTTTGATTTGGTTCTCTATGCCATTACCACATAATGAATATTGGTGAATACCACTTTAACTTGGGGATCATTCCGGGGTAAAAATGCCGTCCATCAGAATTTTGGATGGGAAAGTTCCCGTGGCAATCCATTACCTGGGATGGAGATGTATGTACATAAGTAGTGGAAATTGAAAAACTGTGTTAAGTAGTTGGAATGCCTCCAAGTGGAGCCCAGGACCAGCCGTTTCGGCAATACTGTCAGACAGGTGTTATTGTAAGAGGAAAAGGTGCTTTTTCCTAGCCGTGGTGATGGGAACACTAAGAAAGAACAGCAGATTTCATTGTCCCTTGAGACTTAGGATGCATCAAAAGCCCAAGTTAGATGTCCTATAGTAACAACAGGACCTAGCTGCTTTCATTCTCACCAGAGACATACTCCCCTGATGCTGAAGAGAAAAGAGGAGTGGGACACTGAAGGAAACCCCACAACAACCACGTGAAAACAGCCAGAGTGCTGCTTAATTATAAGGTGAACTTGGGCGGCTTGGGCAATAATAATGAAATGAACCTTGTAGCATGCTGGGAAATCAGATAAGGATGAGAGGGGAATCAAAGAACCAACTGCCTAAGGACAGGATTCATTTGTTCATTCCAGAAATATTTGTTAAGGCTCTCTTCTGCACCGAATACTGAGCTGGGAAAGATACAAGGATTAGATAGGGCAGAGTCCCTGACTTCAGGTTTAGTTGGGAAACAACACAAATAACCAGGGGCACCCTGCTATAGTAAAAATAAGGTTTGGAGTCGGTGGGCATGGACTTGAACCCCAGGTTTGCCCCAGTTACCTGCATCACTCTTAGCAAGTCCCTTAATACCCCTGGGCTTTAGTGACTCTATCTGTAAAAATCAAAGGCTAGGACTGCATGGTCTCTGAGGTCCTTTGCAGTTCAAAATCTCTGTTCTTATAACACCTCCTATGTTAATTACATAGAGCTTCAAAATGTACAAAGCACTCTCCCCACCTCAGTCTTTTGAGGTAGGTATGCAGGTATTATTCTCCCCATTTTACAGAGGAAACAACTGAAGCTCGGACGGGAAGTAGTGTTCCCAAGGCACTCCCATGGAGTGGCCAAGTGGCAAAGCCAGTACTGGAAGTCAAGTCCTTTGGTGTTCTTTCTGCTCCACCAGACTGCCTCCCATGCTGTGGTACAATTAACACTGTTTTACAAAAGGTGTATTGGAGAGCACAGAACAAAGTATATTTTAATTGACTCAGATCTATGACTGTGGGCTAGCTAAGAGCGAGACCTAACCCTGATCTTCATCAGAACAGAAGTTAAAAATATTAGAAGGATGATGAAGTTAAATAAAGACAATGGTGAAAATAATGATGGTGGAAATGATAATGAAACCTAGATAGACAGATTAGATAAAAAGATAGAATCGAACAGATAGGATATGAGATAGAATAGATAGAAAAATAGGATAGATGAAATAAAACAAAGATTAGAGAGATAAAATTGATAGGAAGATAAAATAAAGAGAATGGATAGAATAGAAAGCATAGAACAGATAGGATAGATAGAATAGATAAAAGAAAATAAGATAGCATAGAATGGGTAGAAAGAATGGATAGATAGATATAATAGAGAATAGAATAGATAAAATGGATAGATAGATAAAATAGAATAGAATAGATAGAAAGATAGGATAGATAGACTAGAACAAATAGGATAGATAGAAAGCATAGATAGGACAGATAGACTAGAATAGATAGAAAGATGGAATGGATAGATAAATAGAACAGATAGAAAGATAAGATAGAATAGAAAGATAGAAGAGATAGGATAGATGACTAGACTAGATAGACAGAATGGATAGATGGATAGAGTAGATAAAAGAATATAATAAAATAGATAGGATAGATAGACAGACAGACCTATTTTTATATATACATACATATCCTTTGAGAGCCCGGGTGACATGGTAGGTAGTGAGCTGGCCTTGGTTTCATGAAGGCTGGGATTTAAATCCTTCCTCTGACCCATATTGTTGGTATGGCCCTCATCTTAACCTTTTCTAGCCCCAGGCAACTAAAAAAAAATGGTGTTTCTGATGAAGCTCCATTCTGCTCTGGTGAAGGGAGTTTCTTCATTGTGGAATTCCCGATGCTAATATAATCACAGACCCAGTCCCAACCCAAATATATGTATGCATCTATCAGTTTATAGTCACACAGCACTCTGACATATATTACACATAGCATGTAGGCTATATTCTGTTAGGAATTTCGTATTTAGGCTGAAAATCAGCAAGGACTTTAGGCTCAGAAAAAAAGTACCTATTCTACATTTCAAAGCCTCAAAGAACTTTTAGACAAGAATCTTGAAAGGAAAATAAAAGAGTGAAAGTAGTTTGAATCTCTCTCTGGAGCACCAGGAAATCTCAGGATTGTAGTAGTTTCCAGAAGATGAATTTATCAACTGGTTGGAATATTTTCTAGGATTTTGGTGAATACATGGGCTGTGTTTACTGTAACCCCCACATCCTCAGAGGCTTCCAGCTCTGAAATGGACTTCTGCTGGAAATCACAGAGGCTAATGTCCAGAGAGTTCAGGGTGAATGATGATTCTACAGACAGAGCAAATACAAAATAAAGCAACTTTAATACAAGTTTTCTCCTATTTTCCTTGAGTATTTTGTGAGGTGGAAAGCTGGGTGAATATTTTCTTGGAAAGGTAAACATTTGAGAGAGAAGTATCATATCTATGTTAAATCAGGTTTCCTTACAAAGTTCTTTGCTGATTTCTTTCTAAAACCCCAGTCAGGTCATATGAAGTAGATGAACAGCTTAACTTCCAGGACCTCCCTGAAGACTATTATTTTAAAATCAAGCTTGTTTTTAATTTGAGAGAAGAAAAATAAAGTGTTTAGGTATTCTTAATTTCTTAATCTGAGCTCCATTATAACTAGCATGGCTGTAGGTATACTAACCTCTCAGAGCCTTACTTTCTTTATATGTTAAAAGAGGGGCCTAGACTAGATAATCATTGATAATTATTAAGGTTTCTTCTAGCTCTAAATCTATGATCCCATGAGTATAATTTACAGTCACATCTTGAATCAGTTTGTCCTATGAATCCCTCAGTTTGTTATAGTTGCCAAAAATAACATCCAGGTATTGATTATAATATTCTAGGCAAGAAGATAGGAGGACCAAAATTAAAGTGTTTGCAATGGGAATTGGGATAAGATAATAATAAATAATTATAAATATTAAAAATATAATCATTCTTATCATTGTAGAAATAGTTCCCAGAGTTTGATGTAGTTCAGAGAGACATGGTCTTAGTATAAGTCAATATCCCATTATTATTCTTTTATATTTAATTTTCTGAAGAATATTTCACAGGTAAATGAAATAACTGCTTTTTTATAGTTGAATAAAATTGGTTGGTTGGTTTATTGTTGTCCTTCATTCTCAAAGAGGATCAAAAATGACATTACTATATTAGACACAAATTATAATGTTTCCATCTGTGGCTGATCACATCAATACAAGCTCAGAACGCTCTACCACAGGTCAGGCACAAATAGTAAAATTATTAGAATGTAAGCTTACCTTCTGCAAGTTTGCAAAAAACATCTCTAGGGAAATTGGTAGCAAATAAGATGATGGGAAGATATGTCCCTTATTCTGTGTTAGATATGTTGATTTCTTCTATAAGGTCCATATTTTGAAAGCATTTCACCCCACATGAGAATTTTTTAGGAAAATTTATTATGGTGACAACTACTGAAAACATTCTTAGGATTTTATGGATCAGTGTTTTGTTTGGGTAATGATGGACAACAGTTCATTTATGATAACGCTCCATTTTACTGCATTTTATGCTTGAATTTCACAGGTTATACTGAGGCTTGGATTTGTAATATGAAGTTTTACTATCTGTTAATCTGTATAAGACAGAAAGATTCTGATATATAATTCTAGTCATGGAGTGAGTCATGCCTAGCTAGATCTTGCTAGATCTAGCATATCTTGCTAGATACCAAATTCTTATAGCCTCCAATGATGTCTTGTACAATTTTCTACCATTTCTTAGCATATTCTACATTGATTACTAAACTTACGTTCCTTAATGCTTCTATAATTTGCAGTAATAGCAACTTGTTTCTGGACTGCCATCACGAACCCCTCCCTTTCTACAAACAAATTTGCATGATTCAGTCATTTCTTTATTCAGTACTTCTTTATTCACATTTTTAGCTGAATTCAAGTAGATTTTACCCACAGAGGCCCTTTTGATTCTGTTCTTGTACATAAGCCATTTCAGAGATTCCATCCAGGGTAAATCACTTTCAGTTTTTTAAGATAAATACAAGGGCATGTTACTGTTATCAGCCTTTACTATACTTCTCACTAACTTTGGTCAAATATAGTGCTCTCAGTGTTCTATGGGTTTAGGTGGTATAGTGAATGAGTGCTGAACTCAGTCAGAAGACCTGAGTTTGAATCTGGCCTCACACATTTATTACCTATATTACTTGGGTGAGCCATTTATCCCTTACCTTTATCCTCATCTACAAAATAGGAATAATAATAATAGCATCTACCTCTCAGGGTTATTATGAGAATAAAATAAGATAATAAATGTAAAATGCTTTACAAGTTTTAGATCCTATATAATTTTATCATCATCATCATCATCATCATCATCATCATCATCATGAGGAAGAAGTGATTAATTGAGCCAAAGACTTGCTTTGTTTGTCAGTTTGTCAATTAACCTTCATTAAATGACAAGAATGAACAAGGTACTGTTCTAAGCATTGCAGAAGATCAAAAGATAATCCCTTTTCTCAAGGAGTTCACAGTCTCATGGGGGAGACTACTCTCTACAAACAAAATATGGG
The DNA here is from genome assembly GCA_011680675.1 of Gymnobelideus leadbeateri. Lineage (NCBI taxonomy): Eukaryota > Metazoa > Chordata > Mammalia > Diprotodontia > Petauridae > Gymnobelideus > Gymnobelideus leadbeateri. Next base: position 255,876 of record WOXC01008587.1, read on the forward strand.
CAGAGTAAATTGGAGATAATCAATAGAGAGAAGACAGTAGCATTGAGAAGGTGTGGGAAAAGCTTCCTGTAAAATAGTAGCTAACATTTATAGAGCAATTAATATATGTCAGGCACTGTACTAAATACTTTACAATGTTACCTTATTTGATCTTCACAGAAATCTTAGAAGGTAAGTGCTATTATTACTCCTATTTTGCAGATGAAGAAACTAAAGCAAACAAAGATCAAAAGACTTGCCCAGGACCACATAGCCAGTAAGAGTTTGAGGTCAGATTTGAACTCTGGTCTTCCTAGTTCCAGGCCAGTACTCTATCCACTGTGCTACTTAGTTACTTAGCTATAGAAGGGTAGGATTTTAGTTAGGACTTGAAAGAAGTCAGGGAAACTGTATACTAGCTACTGTGATTTTGGGCTATTTGTTCAATAATGATCAAATAAATAATAATTATAATATAAACTCTTTACATCCTTGAGGTTTTATAGTATGCCCTATTTTGCTTCTTTGCCAATATATTGTTTTCTTATTGCTTATAGGTTCTTTTTAGTGATACAAGCTATAAATATTTGGTATAAAGTACACAAACATGTAATCAGCCTATATTTTTAGATTTCACTGTGTGCTCATCTTTTGGGAATAGATGTGTGATGCCTTTTGTTAAAAATAGTGGGATCAGACTTACCCCTCCCTGTTTAGCCCCTTCTTGTTACATCAGCATCAGGAGACAGCAGTTCATACCTTCTGTATCTTGAACAGAGGCTTTATTAATTACTAAGCGCTAAGTACCTGTTACCATCGCCAGTACAAAGGGATCTTCAAATTCAAATTACTTCCCCATTACAGGGACTCTAGAATTTCTTTGATATTTTTTTTTATTTCCCCACTTCATTTTTCATGTTTCTTTTTGTTTCTGTTAAATGAACAATATAGTGCTTTACTTTTCTACTTCATATAGCAGCTATGTGTTGATGTGATCTTTCAATGCCTTTCAATAGTTTTCCTAAGTTATTTCTGACTCTTGGGCTTAAGTTTATTACTTGATAGCTCTACCTTTGCTCTTCTGGTTTTCACAAGGTCGAAAGCTATATCATTGTAATGTGTAGGTCTTGAATTTGTTTTTATACTTTCTACCAAATATCATGAGAGAAAGCATTCCTTCATACTGGTTATATCAAACGACAGCTTTTCCCCTGAAATTAATTTGTTTTGGTATACTTGTCTATTAGTTTAATTCATATCATCAAACCTGTAAAGAGTTTTTCACAATTCCCATTTATGTATGCCAATCTCCTTTTCAAAATCATTTGGGATATCAATGTTGTTTTTATCATCTTTTTATTATTAGGTATTATTTCTGGCATATGCATTAAGTAAAAGTTTTCATTGACTTCAAATTCTTCAACTTAACATTCCTGAATTTACTAACTACTTCATTTCATCTTTTATTTTGTTCAGCCTACATTTAGGGAAGAAATTATTTTTAATAGTTGTTCTATACTGATTAGTAATATGTTTTAGACTGACTTCCTAGATGGTATGTACTCCTTGAGGTTCATGATGAAAGCTGTAATGACAGAAAAGGCAGTGTAGGACAATGGCAAAAGAAACAGATTTGTCAACAGAGGACCTGAAATCAAATCTTCTTCTGTTACTTGTTACCTATATGGGCACGGGCAAATGACTTACCCTTTTTAGATCCTAGTTTCCTCATCTTCAAAATAATAGGATTGAACTGGATGGTATTTAGGATCCCTTTCATATCCATATTGATAATTCTATGGCAAATGTTTTTGTCAGAAAGGGTAGAGGAAAAAATACTTTTAGTGAAATGAAGGATCAAAGATAGAGTTGTTTGAGATCCCTAGCCATGGAAAGAAATGATTATGGATGAAGGATAAATCTCAGGAAAGTAACTTGTTGATGTCAGGCAATTTATTTTACCTTTATGGACCTCAGTTTCACAAAACAATAGAATTTTATAGATGGAAAGGGGCTTTAGAGGCCAATTAATAACAGAAGAATCACTACTAGAGAAAGTCACTCTCTATTTTTCTTAGCTTATCCCTTAGTAAACCAGTTCAACTTTTTCTCTTGAATCCCTATCCCTTTATTAATTTATTGATTACTTCCTACCTTGTGTAACTTGAACCATTCACCGGCTTTGGGTCTGCATAGATGTTGTTGAATGAAGATGGAGAAAATCATGCAACCATTCTGACTGGGTCCAACAGAAATATATGTTATGCAACTTCACCTGGGCCCTCACTGCTGCTAGACAATCATATCATACCTCCCTTATCAGTTCACTATCCCACTCTACACAGCAGCTCTTCCAAAGCTTTTCAACTGTCCCCAAATTTCCCACCCTCTCAGGTGAGAACCTTGCTTCATATTTAACAGAAAAAAAATGAAACCATTCACCGGAAACTCCTACTTCTTCCCTCTTCCCTATCTCCTATCATGTGATGCCTTCTATTCCTCACCACTATCTCATCTAATGAAGTGGCTTTACTCCTTACCAAGATTAACCCCTCCAACCTGCTCAAGTGAACCTTTTCCTTCGCATTTTCTCCAACAGATTGCTTCCTCTGTCACTTATTTTTAATCTTTTCTTATTTACTGGCTCATTTCCTAATGCCTACAGACATATTTTATCCTAAAACCCATCCCTACTTCTTACCTTCCCTACTACTGGTAGAGGGCAACATCCTCCCAAGGAATTATCTTGGTTCCTCACTATCTCTACCCATTCTCCCCCACCATATTCAATCTATTGACATGTTCAATCTCCTGTCAATTTCACCTTTATAATGTCTTTTGTATAGGCCCCCTTCTCTCCTCTGATACTGCCACCACTCTTGTGTAGACCCTTATCACCTCATGACTGACTATTGTTGTAGTCTGCTTGTGGGTCTTCCTGCCTCTGACATACACTGGCTGTGTGACCCTTGACAAATCACTTAACTTCTCAGTATTCTAGGCCAGTGGTGTCAAACATGGACATTGTAGCCTGAACCAGATTAAAATATAATTGGGAAATATTTAATAAAATTTTAAAATAGAACATAGATCATGTTAATATGTGATTTTCTAAGTCAATACAAAGCTAGCAGAGATTCTTATGTATGGTTTAGTGATCTCCATTTCTATTTTATTTGGACACCACGGCTCTAGGCCACTTTTTAAGACTATAAGCTGCTTAAAGTTGTAGAGAAAGTACACATGTGGCTTAATTAAGGAAGTTTAGGGTATTAATAAAATCTCAAGTCTTATCCCTATCCTATTCCTATCTCTATGACAAACTCATTAGTGATTTCCTCCTTAAGTTCCTACCACTTTCAACTCAAGAATATGGTTATCCCTGTTAGTGACAGAATTTCTCTTTATTGTTTTTCCTACTTTTTGTAAAATAAAATAATCACCAAGACAAGTCTAGAAATCTTTAGATGCTGGTTTTGGGAGAGAGACAAACAGACAGAGACAGAGACAGAAAAAGAGAGTTAAAATTAGATGTCTGGATAATTGAAGTTTCACTTCACTATTATATCATGTTTCCATGAGCACCTTATTATATGTTTCTTCAACTACTCACAAATTATCTCTAAGTAGTTTAACATGCTATGATGACAAAATGACTTTTATTTTATCCTTTGCTGACTGTCACTGAAATGCTTTCTATCATAGTTCTTGGATTTCCTCCCTCTCTTTCTAGAATTTTCTCCTATGGGTATATCTTTTTAATATTATTTGCTTTCCCTCACTTTTTGCCTTTCTTTTCTATTTGGAATAAGTTGTACCCATCCAGAGTCACATCTTAGTGATGGATTTCATTCCACTAAATCCTAGTCACGGTTTAGAATTCAAATTTCCTTTCTTGTATAAGTATTTTTAGTCATTGAACATGATTCTTCATTTATAAAATTAGAAAGTTGTACTAGGTAATGTCTAAGGTGCCTTTTGATTCTAAAGTCTATGATTCTACTGTTTTAAACATAAATTCAAGAACAAGCATCCTTTCATGGTGGTATAAAGGACCAGACTTGGGACAGCTAGGTGGCATAGTGAATAGAGCACCGGCCCTGTAGTCAGGAGGACCTGAGTTCAAATCCGGCCTCAGACACTTAACACAAAAACCAGCTTGTGACCTGGGGCAAGTCACTTAACCCCAATTGCCCTCCAAAAAGCAAAAACAACAACAACAACAAAAAAACCAAAAACAATAAAGGACAAGACCCCCTAACAGTTCAATAGCGTAGGAAATCACCCCTTCCTAGTTTGCTTCCCTCCCCCAAACAAAAAATGCCCACTTTTGTCTGAATTGTTTGGAATGTCTGTTTTGACATTCTTGAGTTCCCTCATTTAACTTTGGATGTATACATCTGATTTCTGGAAAATTGTCATCTAATCAACCGGTCCTCTAGGACCTCCAGCACCAGATCATTGATTAATGTTTGAAAGGACTTCAAAAAGTCATCTTATCCATTCTCCAGGCTTCAGAAGGAGCATATAATTAGTAATAATAATACTAAAAACTGCCCTAAGATGAGCTTCACTTAAAAAATTAAATTTATGGCTCAGATATATTCACGTCTAATTATTTCAATTATAACATGGGTCCCCATTTTATAAAAAGCCTATAGTGTTGCTTTAAATAGTGGGATAGATGGAACATTTATTAAGCTCACTATGTAACAGACACATAATAATAGTTGTCCTATACTACTTTGATTTACAAAAAAGACAATTTTTTAGAGCATAACTTTTAAAAAAATGTTTTATTCATACCTTTCACTTTTTAATATCATAGACATTTGTCAGTGTGCTGAAGCCCACCTTCCTGCTCCTATATCCCAAGGATTCTCCCTTGTCATAAAGAAAACCAAAGAAAGTGAAATAAAACCAAATCAACATAGCAAGAATATTGTGCAGTATTTGGCAGCTGTAGACCCTCAAAGTATCTACAGAGGGGAAAAAGAGTATGCTTTATCATCAGCCAACTAATCAATAGATAAGCATTTATTTAGTACCTGCTATGTGTCAGACACTATGCTAGGTAGTAGGAATATAAAGACAAAAAGAAAATAATAGTCCCTGCTCTCAAGAAGCTTACATTTTATCAGGGGACACAATGTGTATACCTATAGTTCAGTTGTGAATAAACATAAACTGAAGAAAAGGTAATTTTTGTCAGGGAGAGACATTTGAGCTGAGCTTGGAAGGAAACTAGACATAACATTATCCTGAATGGATATTGGTCATTGACTTTAGCTTGAGTCCAGATGCCTTAGAATACAGTTTTCATTAACATTATTATAGTCATTGTGTATGTTGCTCTGCATCAGTTCATATAGATCTTCTCATGTTTCTTGAAACAGATCTATTTTGTAATATGAGCTCCAATGGTTGACTATCATTCTGTGCCCTGAGAAAAATTTTTTATATTATATGATCATCTGATCATTTGAGGTAATAATATCCCAGAATCTACCCTCTTGCTCACTAAATAGAAAAAGAAATCCATAAATATTCTAATTAGATGTCATTAGAAGTGTACCTTTTTTTGCTTCTGAAAAAAATGCATCAAGGCACCATTGGCCATGCACAATTAAAAAGGAAATTGATTAATACAAAAATGCAATTAATGCCTCTTAAGTAATTTTAAAATAGTGACTGGTGTCTAGTATGTAGAAAGTCTCTCTTATACCAAGTTGTTCTACTGTCCCTTGCTTCTTATTTTCTCTTCTTTTCTTCTCTTTCTCTTTCTTCCTTCTCCCTTCCTTCCTTCTTTCCTTCCTTCCTCTTATTCTTTCTTTGCTCACTTCCTTCTTTTTTTTTCTTTATCTCTGTCTCTGTCTCTGTCTCTGTCTCTGTCTCTGTCTCTCTGTCTCTCTGTCTCTCTCTCTCTCTCTCTCTCTCTCTCTCTCTCTCTCTCCATGATTAGAGCTCTCTATCTCCTCATCTCTGATGCCTGGCTTCCCTGGCTTCCTTCAAGTCTCAGCTAAAGTGCCACCTTCTGCAAGTAATCTTTCCTAGTCATTCTTAATCTTAGTGCCTTCCTTCTGAGATAATCTGCATTTTTTTTTTTTTTGGTACATAGTTATTTGCATGACTCCAAGTTTTTTGAGAGCAGTGACTTTTTTTTTACTTTTCTTTGTATCTCCAACATTTGGCACATAGTAGACACTTAATAAATGCTTGTTGACATTACTTTACTTAGCAATGCCCAACTTAACCTTTGGTGTTTTTCTCAAAAGTGCCTGAACTAAATACCTTGTCAATGAAGTCAATGAGGTCCCCAGTCTGTGGTACCAAAAGCCTTATCTGGCTAAGCTGGGATCAAGGGGCTCTTGTATCTGTGATCAATTTCCAGACTAATATTCAAACTCAAGTACAAAGAAATTTCCCACCATATACCCAAACCAAATGAAGTCCGCTTTGACTGTGCAGAATGTCGATGAATTCTTCAGAGTAAATCAGCCTTGTCAGTGTGATGCAGAACCGTCAGCTCCTGGTGACATAATATAATATGAAATGATATTGAACAACATGCGTTTGGCACTAAATTGTTAGCGGGTTTTAGCTTTGACAGCAGCAAGTTTATTGCTTTAATCCCAAGGTCTTTTAACCCTCTTTGACATAAATTGAGGTTGGCTTTTGTGGAAGAAAAAAAAAACTCCACTTTACTCTCTCTTCCTTTACCTAAAACTGCTTTTAACAATTTATGCTCGTACATCAGACACTCATTTTGAGTGACAAAAAGAAAAAAGATCTATTAGAATAGAAGGGAAAAAAGGTCAATTTAGGTTAAGCAGTCTATGTCTCTTTTGGTACACATGTCACAGCTTTCTTCAGGTGAATATGAATTTTAAGTTGCAATAATGTGTAGTTCAAGCAAAATAAAACAAGACTTGTATGAAGGCTATGTGGCAGAGAAGAGGACAAATCATAGTAGGGAAGGCCTATAATCTGAAACAGGAATCACTTTTTCATCTTGATGCAATTTAATTTACTTCTAAATATGGGTTCATTCCCTCCATCTCCCCTCACTCCCCTCCCACACCATTCTTAACCGCCATCTTCTCAAGTGATCAAAGGACTCCCTTCTTTTATTCTAACACTTTTCAGCCAATGGTTTAGCAAGTGTGACATCTAGAAAAAAGTCTCTCAAATAGATGCGTTGTCTACCCATAATTGTGAGTCCACATGATAGAAATGACTTAAGATTTGCAGTTGAAAATGTTTCATTTGGCTCTGAAAGTGAGGCTACAAGGTCACCAATTTTCCAACAAATTGTCTTTTAAAATGTTCCCTAAGTCCTGAAAGGTCATCTAGCTCAGCCTTTGACCCAATGTAGGAAAGCCCTTTGTAATATCCCTTATAGTGATTGTGTCATCTCTTCCTTTGTTTGGGCACCTTTGGTGAGTTAAGCATTATAAGATAGCTTTGTTAGTTCTACCTTTTAGAAGATGAAAATGATCATTATCTTCTTAGGACAAAAACTCCTTAAAGAATAGGACTCCTTTTGCTTTTCCTTCATATCCTCAGTGCCCAGCACAATGACTGGCAAATAGGTAGAAATTAATAAATGCTTATTGATTGTTTTTTCTCACTTTTCAATCATCAAGCATTTATCAAGTATCTTTTAGGTGCCAGGCCCTGTGCTAATCTTTGGGGATACTGAGACAGAAAGGAGATTATGCAGTATAGGGGTTAGTGGTGTGTACACATACAGGCATATGCAAAGTGGGTACCAAACAATTTCCAGGGGAGGCACAAGTTTCTGAGGGATAGAGGATAGGGAGGGGTAACCACGGAAAGGCTTCGTGTAGCAAATGGCATTTGAGCTGAGCTCCAAAGGAAACCAAGGATTCTGAGGCAGCATGAATAGGATGTGCATTTAAGCACAAGGGACAGTCCATGCAAAGATATAAAGATGGTAGACAGCATGTCATAAACCAGGAACAGCAAGAAGGCCAATTGAGTTGAACAGTAGAATGTGTAAAGGAGAATAATTGTGAAATAAGCCTGGGAAGGTAGGCTGGAGAGAGGTTGTGAAAGGCTCCAGTGTAAAGTCTTTCTTAGATTGAATTGAATTACAATACCTTGTGTAAACAACCCTGTTGCTTCTAGATTTTGCCCTCTGGAACACTTGAATAAACCAGCCCTTTAAATATCTGAAGAAAGTGACCCTACCTCCTGCCCAACACCATCTTCTTCTATTCCTCAGGCAAAATATCTTCAGTTCAACTAACCACATAACACAATCTTGAAACTTCCCATGTAGCCCTCATCTAGTCATATCCCAATTTATCCATGTTCTTATGACACCAGACATTGTATTTCAGATGTTTTCTAAGTACTGTGAGACTGTGGTCAGCTGGGTGGTGCAGTGGATAGAGTGCAAGGCGTATGTCCCTCAATTTAAATCCAGCTGCAGACACTATGTGACCCTGGGCAAGTAATTTAACCCTGTTTGCCTCAGTTTCCTCATCTGTAAAATGATCTAGAGAAGGAAATGACAAACCACCCCAGTATCTTTGCCAAGAAAACCCCAAATGGGGTCATCAAGAGTTGGACACAACTGAAACAACTTAACAACAACAAGAAATGGGTCTCTGGTCTTCCAAAATGTTAACACTATTCTAGTAAGATAACCGTAAATCACATTACCATCTTTGTTATTCTATTAATTCATTTTGGTCTTGTGGTCCACAAAAAGCCCCAGAGCATTTTCATATGATCATCTAGGCTAATATTCAGATTCTGTAGATAAGGAAGGGTCCTTTTGTCAATGCACATTGGTTCTTCATTCCCCTCCAGTCCTCTCTCTCTTTCTTTCTTTTTTTCTTTCTGGTATAGGATAGGTGAAGATGAATAATGCTGCCATGCCATAGTGTGATATGTAAATATGTAATTTACATTGCATTTGTTAAGAGGTTGCAAGCTCTGTTACTACAGCTTTTATTTCTGGCCACTGAAAGCTCACACAGAAATATCTCTCTAATCTGGATCTGTTATGAAAAACGAAGCACAAGTTATAATTATTTTTTAAACTAGTTCAATAGTTGGACGTGGTCTCTAAAGCATCTTCCAACTCTAAATCTATGAACCTAGCTCAATAAGTTATTCAGGGTTAAAGTTCATGTTTCTTTAACCACATAACCTGCTTCAGTGAATTGGATGTTATTGGCAATTAGTCTATGAGTGGGCCTATTATTCTTGTTATGCAATTTTTTGCATCTGTTTTTTAAAAAAACACCACTGATGCTCTCAACCCACATATTCATAGTTGATTCATTGTAGTTTGGGAACCTCAACTCTTTCCTGAAGTTCACTAATGTTCAACTCTAAATCCCAGTGGGGATTGGAGTGAAGAAAGAATCAAACTGAAGGAAATTTCCCTGAACACTAATTAGCTCCTGTCAGATCCTGTGAACAAAGCAGGAGACTCTTGGACTGAACCAAGAGGTGTGGCCTTAAAGAATCCTGAGTGAAAAGTACTCCCTTCATCTTTAGTCCATGGCTACAGGGGCAAATGAAGAGTCACCAGGAGGCACAAACATTTTCGGGTGGGAAATTTCCTGTGTTCCTAAGAGCAAAATATACTTTCACAGGGAAAACATTTGTGTCTTCCTATCTGTCGTCCTGCTGCATGAAAATATTTTCACACATTTTTCAGTGGGTGGAAGCATTTCGAAAATGGTTCCAACAACATTTCTTTCCAAAAAAGGACATTTCAGTTAGAAACAACACACTCGGGCTGCTGGGATCTTCTCGGAGAGGCAATATCACACAAGAAAGCAGGCCGTGAAAACAGCAGGGTCAGGAACCAGGCAATAAACCATCTCCTACTGTGTACAGCATGGAAAGGACTGCTGGCCATGTATTGATCTTTGGTGAATAAATTCTTGTTAACTAACCCCACAAAAGCAGAGCAGCCCTCTCTTTTCAGTAACATCAATTTGTTATTGTGAGTGGTAATATGGAGTGTCTATTTTTCCTAAATATGATCTTGATATGGGTGATCCCTCCCCCATGAGGTCTATTCTTATCCACCCCCCACTCCCTGCCAGCTTCTAGAGTCTCTCCCTCCAAAATTCATATTTATCTTATATACATACATTTGTTTGGGTAAATGTTGGTTCCACTGATAGACTGTAAACTACTTGAGGGCAGGAATGGGGTTCTTTTTATCTTTGTATCCCCAAGGCCTAGCACATGCTTAATAAAAGGTTTGCTCATGGATAGATTAAACACTACATTGAGGAAAGAGTCCTAGAATGGAAATTGAGATTTCTGTTCTCAACTATGCCATGTACTAACTATATGATCCTGGACAAGTCATTCAATATTATTGAACCCCAATTTCTTTATCTGTAAAATAAGGTCAACATTACTTACTCAACATGTCTTACAAAGTTGTTGTGAAGATTAAGTGAAAAACAAAAAAACAAAAAACAACACACAAAGCATTCTGTAGACAAAGGTGAGGCAAAAACAAGCTGGGATGGAGTCTGATTCAAACTCGATAAAACATCTGTAACCCTCTCTCTCCTTTATTTTTGACATTGGATATGATTTCAAGGGGGAAAAAATCCAACAAAACTGACAGATTAAAAGAGTCAACAGATTTCTGTGATTTGGTTGCTTAACACATGTTGAGGCAAATTCTTCAGGCACATAAGGCACTGGCTAAGAGTAGTTCAGTATTTTTGAGTTTCTTTATTTCTTAGGGTACTATTAGGGTACTATTTAGTAAGTTATTGTTTTAATGTACAAAGCATAGGAGTACACAGAATGTGGGATAGGGATACCTATGTTCTAGGCCCACATTGAATGTACATCTATGACATTCCATATGTACACCTCATTGTCTTAGAAGTGGGGAGAAACATATATTTAATTCAATTTCTCTACCAAATGCATAAGAATAGCAATAACCAACATTTATTTGGCATTTTAAGGTTTGCAAAAATACACTTTCTACATTCAAATCATTACACACATATCTGAGTCTTTATCTACATTTATATATTATCTCATTTTGGTCCTTACAACAACACTAGGAGGCAGATGCACTTATTATCCATTTTATTTGAGGAAACTGAGGCTGACAGAGATTAGGTTTCTTGCTCAAGGACACACAGTTGGTAAGTGTCTGAGGAAGGATTCAAATTTAGGTATTCTTGACTCCAACTCCACTATTTCTTTAAAAATATTCCAGCAAAGAATCATCCAGTGTCTTCTTGAACTCATCCAGTGATGGGCAACTCACAACCTTATGAAGTAACTCCTCATTACTTTCCATATAAATGGAAGCAATATCTGCCTCTGTATATCTTCTACCCATTGCCTTCTAGAACCAGTCAGGCAGGAAGGAAACGTTGCATGAAATATATCTAATACAGGTCTGATTTCCAAGATATATGGGAAATTGCAAAAAAATATAGAATGCCTATGGCATTTACTAGCTGTGTGGCTGTATGTTAAGTTTCTTAAACTCTCTGAGCCTAAGGCAGCTCCCTAACTCTACTTAGTTATAGGTAGGTTGTGTTCTTTGTTAGTGAAGAAAGTTCCCACACCGATGAAATCACAAATCATTGACATATTGATGTGTTCCACAGTCTTAAGTAACCATATTAAAGAAGACAATCACTAAGAATGCCAAAGAAGCAGAACTGCAGGGTTCAGGGCCAGAAAGCTGTTAAAAATGTATTTCAGGGCAGATTTGCAAAAGAAATCATCCATTTTCATCCAGCATGGTGGACAAAACTTGATCCTCTTAATAAAATGAGTGCAACAATGGAAATTCCCACAATGCTTTTCTAATGTAGAGATTCTCTGTGGTCTCTTTGGGGGTTCCTTGGAAGAAAGTTTGTGTGTGGTAGACATGTTTACCCCATCCCTGAGGCATACCAAACTGAGAGCCAGGGTCTTTAGCTAAACCCTACAGGAGGCTGCTGGCTGCTCTCCCTTTTTATCACATCTCTGCTCCATTTCTAGCTTACATCTCGATGTTTGGATTGGATATACCTTCCATTGCTGGTGAGTGGGTTTCAGAGTTGGGTCTCTTTCCAACTTTCATTTGGATATATTTTAGATCAAACCAAAGACTTCAGCCCCCATCCAAACTGGTGACTTTGTTCTGAAACGTGTCTTCCTACACATGTTGTTCTGGAACCACACCCTTCACCCTCCTCCATTTCTGGCACTGCTTACCTATGTTAAAATCCTCCTTGTATGTCTGCTGCCTATGCAGCAGAGCCCCGTGCAATGTCATTTGGTTTTGGACGATTTACGCTGATCGAATCCTGAAGAGTCTCTCAACTTAAATACCAGTCCCAGATTCATTGCCCCTAGTACTGCACCTAGCCATAAAGCACAAAGATCAAGGCTTGCTCACTGTTACTCATGCACACCCTGCTATTGATTTCAAATGGGAGTTGTGCATGAGCAACTGAGGGCAAAACTTGGCCTTAAATTAGTTGTTTGATTACTTTCTCATTTCTTATTATGCTTAAGCAGGTATTGTATTACCATCTAGTAATCACCAGCAGTGCTGATTTAAAATCCAATATGTGGTGCCCATGTAGAGTAACTCTCTGAGGTCATTGTATTTTAACTGCTGTAAAGTTCCTTTCATTTACAGGTCCTGCTTTCCACATCCTCCTAGGGATGTCTAAGTATCACACTCAGGCTCTGACTCTATCAAGAGAACAACGGCATGGCTAACTTCCTAGGGAATTGATATAATATGTAATCATCTATAACCCAGGGATAATAAATTCAGGAAACCAAACCAATAAATTACGCCTAATAGTTTGCCCATTATACCATGAGTTTTCTCAACAGGCATTAATAAAAATGCTGTTTCCATCCAGACCCTGCTTTCTGGAGGACAGCAGCTGACACGATCTGTGCAGCCCAACTTCCACTTTGTTGTAGAGTGATATATCCAAGAATAACAACAGAGAAAAAAAAAGAGTATGCACTAAATTAGCTGCCCTAATGGAGTTGCTAGTCTGATTATTATCTATAAATCAGAACTTTAAGAATCAACTCTTTCCAACTCATTCCTGTACTCCAAACATCTCACTGATGTGAGTAGGCCTTCTAATAATGCAATCAATCACACAAGCATTTATTAAGTGCTTACTATGAGAAGCAAAGTAAAAAATTAAACAGTCCCTGACCCCAAGAGACTTACTTTCTAATAATTTTAATGAAAGAGAGAAAATGTATAGATAAAAGTATTTATAGTATATATACATAATGAGTAAAAAGTTGTTTTAGAAGGGAACATTCTAGCAGCTGTGGGATGGGGAATGGAGGAACCAAAAAAGGATTTCTGAAAAAAGTAGTGCTTGAAATGAGTCTTGAAGGAAACTTGAAATGCTAGGAAGCAAAGATGAGGAATAAATGTATTCCAGGGATAGAGGACAGCTATTGCAAAGGCATGGAGATGGGTATGTGCTGGCAAATACTGAACAACTGACTGCCCTGAAAATATATGTACAACATAGTTTTAAATGTAATCTGCATTATTGACATTGTCTTTAAATCTTATCTTTACTTTCTTAAGTCTAGACAGTCAACAAAACAATAAATCAAGACCTGATTGGCCGAAAATTTAGCAATCGTCTTTCAACTGGTTTGAGCTCTCTTCATGGAGATTGGAGGCAGAATGTCACAGGGTGGGTGGGGCCCATGTTACTGGAACATTGAGTATAAGGAGATTAAAGTGTTAAGACCAGCAAAGCAGGAAGGTGCCATATTTTAAAGGATTTTAAATGCCAGTTAGAGGAGTTTTATACTAGCAGGTTGTAACCCATCCATGCCTGCTTAACCCTTTCAACTCTTACCCATGTTCTCCCATCAGTTTCCTCCAAGGGTTTGCCCAGTATGCCTTCCTCAGGTTTTCCTGATACCACAAGGATACTGATAGAGTATTCAGGCTGTCCATCCATTATTCCTCACTCTACTTATAGGTCCATGCCTTATATTACTTGTCCATCATTGCTTTTTAATCAGGTCTTTTTGTCTGTTCTTATCTACCATTTACCTCCATTGCTCTTTGGGTCATCTTCCACCACGGTTCTTTGAGGTCTATAGTGTTTGTTCTGTGACTAGCAGTCATATGATGTTGGAAGAATATACCAGAAGAAAATTGCTATAAAGAGGAAAGGCCTTTGTTTCTGGGAGAAGCATAGAATAACTACAATAATTTTAGAAATTGTCTAAAGGACCACAAAGGAAAAAAAAAGAATCAAGGGTGTCCTGTTCTCAAGGTGTGCTGGTCTTGGCCCTGGCAACACAATGGAAAAATTAGTGCAGTCCCTGGATACCTGCTTGGCTGGGTAATGATGCTTCCTTCTCTCTCTGGCTCTCGAGGACTCTTTACTCTAGGTCCCTTATCGTCTTTTCATTGACAAATTCCTATTGGATTATAGGAGGGCATAAGTTGAGTTTCTATGCATTGGTTAGAAGCCAACATAAATGAATAAAAAAGTACTGGAGATGCAGAGCTGGTTAGGCTCTACCTCTCTTGTAAATATTTTAAGGTCACTGGATGCAGCAGTGTTTTATGGGTTGCTAAATGCACTACTTTCAGTCAGGTCTCTATAATCCTTTAGAGCTAGAGTAAATATAGCTATTGACAAGAAAGACCACTTGGAATATTGAGATCTTGTGGTAGTCGAGATAGCAAAGGCTTTCAGGGAAAATAGCCCATCTATGGGGCTCATCATTTTCTAATGTGCCAGCACTTCCATGGCATTTTGATGCTCTTAATTTAAGGATAAGTTTCATATCCCATTACATATTTTATATTCCACATAACCAAGTGTTAGAAGCAAGAGACTAGGGCTGGATATATCCATGTCCATGTTGATATCTATAACTATATCTATCTTTATCTATGATGCATCTATCTATATATCTATGTGAACTAACTTGAGTAGAAATGATAATTTAATTCATGGTTACTAAGGAGATAACCAAGGAAGACACTATTGAGAGAGAAGAGGACTCCAGACAGAGCTTTAGGATACACTCTCTATTAGTTGGTATGAACTGGATAAAGATCCAGAGAAGGAAACCAAGAAAGAGCCATCAAACAAATGTAAGGAGAAACAAGAGAGAGTGGAATCATGAAAACCTATTGAGGAAAGAGCTTTCAGGAGGAGGTGATACAAAAAAGGCAAAGCCTTTAGATAAGTCAAGAAGGAATACAGCTAGTGAATGTGTTCAGATAAAATTAGTTGGTTCTTTGGATGAAAAACCATGCATTTGTTTATAGGAAGTAGGGAAGGAGCCAGAAAATAGGGAGAAACTAAAGATTAGAAAAAGAGTGGCAATGATAGAGGAAGTAATCTCCTGGAGAATATGGAAGGTGATGTGCTCAAGGATGAATGTTGAGAGGTTTAATTGGAAAGGAGAAGGGTTATTTATTTGTGTGAAATAGAGGTGAAAGAGGAAATATTGGGGGAAGATGTTTAAGTGATATAAGATGAGGAAGAATAAGAAGAGTGAGCTTTGATATGAATACAGCTGATTTTTTGGGGGGTGAGTTATAAAATTAATCTTCAGCTGAGCAGATGGGGGAACCTGACCATAGAAAGTTACTATGGTGACAGGGAATATTAAAACACATACTCAGAAGAAGAAAATAAAATCAAAACAGCTACATGCAAAACCTCAAAGAAAAATGTGAGTTGGTCTCAGGCCCTAGAAGAGTTTAAAAAAAAAGGATTTTAAACTCATATGAGAAAGATAGAGGAAAAATGGAAAAAGAAATGAGAACAATGCAAGAAAATAATGGAAAAGGAGTCAATAACTTGGTAAAGGAGGCACAAAAATGACAAAAATAACACTTTAAAAACAGAATAGACCAAATGGTAAAAGATACACAAAAATCTACTGAAGAAAAGAACACCTTCAAAAGCAGAATTGGCCAAATAGAAAAGGTGATACAAAAGCTCACTGAAGAAAACAATACCTTAAAAAGTAGAATTGGTCAAGTAGAAACTAATAACTCCATGGGACATCAAGAAATAGTGAAAAAAAATCAAAAGAATGAAAAAAATAGGAAAAAATGAAATATCTCATTGGAAAAATAACTAGTCTGAAAAACAGATCAAGGAGACATAATGTAAGAATTATTGGACTTCCTGAAAGCCATGATCAATAAAAGAGTCTAGATATCATATTTCAAGAAATTATAAAGGAAAACTTTCCTGATATCTTTGTTCCAGAGGATAAAATAGAAAGAATCTGCTGATCACTGCCTAAAAGAGACCCCAAAACGAAAACCTCCAGGAATATTATAGTCAAGTTCCAGAGCCCCCAGATCAATGAGAAAATATTGGAAGCAGTCAGCAACAAACAATTCAAATATCATAGAACCATGGTAAGTGTCACACAAGATTTAGTATCTTATACATTAAAGAATCATGTGGATTGTAATATGATATTCTGGAGAAAAAAGGAGTTAAGGTTACAACCAAGAATCACCTACCAAGCAAAGCTGAGTATAATCATTTGGGACATAAAAAAGGATATTTAATGAAATAGAGAACTTTCAAGGATTCCTGATGAACCAGAGGTGAATAAGAAATGTGATTTTCAAATATAAGACTCAAAAAAAGCATTAAAAAAGTAAACATGAAACAGAAATCTGGGAAGATGGTACTTATGATTCTTAAGGACTTTATCATTATTAGGGCAATGAGAAGTAAATAGACAGAGGGATCAGGTGTGAATTGACTAGATGGGATGGTATCCAAAAAAATAAAATTAAAGCATGAGAAAGAGGGATTCCCTGGGAGAAGGAAGAGGAAGAATAATGTAAATTATCTCACATGAAAGAGGCACAAAAGAGTTTTTATAGTGGAAGAGGAGAAATAAAGTGTTGGGATAGTATACAATACTTGAACCTTACTTTCATTGGAATTGGTCTAAAGAAGGAATAACATACACACTCAGTTAAGCAGAGAAATATATTTTACCCTACAGGGGAGCAAGAGAGGGTGGGATGACAGAAGGGAAAATATGTTGGGGGAGGCAGTGGTCAGAAGCAAAACACTTTTAAGGAGAGACAGGGTGAAAGGAAATAAAGAAAAAAGGATAAACAAAGGGAAAAAAGCTGGATGGAGGGAAATACACAGTTAGAAATAATAACTGTCTATGTGAATGGGATGAATTCACCCATAAAATGGAAGCAGATAGCAGGGTAGATTAAAACTCAAAATACTTCAAGATGTTGTTTATATGAAATACTTGAAGCAGAGAAATGCACACAGAGTAAAGGTAAGGGGCTGGACCAGAATGTTATGCTTCAGCTGAAGGAGAAAAAAAGCAGGAATAGTAATCATGATCTCAGACAAAGCAAAAACAAAAATAGATCTAATTAAAAGAGATAAGCAGTGAAACCATATTTTGCTAAAAAGCACCACAGACAGTGAAGTAATAACAATACTAAACATATATGCAACAAATGGTATAGCTTCCAAATTAAATTAAAATGGCTTTGCACAAACAAAACCAATGCAGCAAAGATTAGAAGAAAAACAGAAAACTGGGGGGAAATTTTGTGGCCTTTGATAAAAGCCTCATTTCTCAAATATTTAGAGAACTGAGTCAAATTTATGAGAATACAAGTTATTTCCCATTTGACAAATAATCAAAAGATCTGAACAGTTTTCAGAAAAAGAAACCAAAACTATCTGTAGTTATATGAAAAAGTGCTCTAAATCACTACTGATTAGAGAAATGCAAATCATACTTTTCAGATTGACTAATATAACAGAAAAAGAAAATGACAAATATTGGAGGGCCTGTGGGAAAATTGTGACACTGATGCACTAATTCCACTGTTGGTGGAGTTGTGAACTGATTCAACCATTTTAGAGATTAATTTGGAACTACACTCAAAGAATTATAAAATTGTGCATTCCCTGTGACCCAGCACTACCATTATTAGGTCTGTACCCCAAAGAGATTTTTCAAAAAAGGAAAAGAGCCTATTTGCACAAAAATATTTACAGCAACTCTTTTGTGGTAGCAAAGAATTAGAAATTGAGGGAATGTCCATCATTTGGGTAATGGCTAAACAAGTTGTGGTAAATTATTGTGATGGAACATTATTGGACTCTAAGAGATGATTAGCAAGATGCTTTCAGGAAAATCTGGAAAAGCTTACATGAACTGATGCAAAATGAAGTAAACAGAACCAGGAGAACAGTGTAAATAGTAACATCAGTCTTGTAAAATGATCAACTGCAAATGACTTAGCTATTCTCAGGAATACAATGATCTAAGACAGTTCTGAAAGATTTCTGATGAAAAACACCATCAACTACTAGAAAAATGACTTGATGGAGTCTCAATGCAGATCAAAGAATTTTTTTTACTTTATTTTTCTTGTTTTTTTTGGTACATGTTTTCTTTCACAATATTGCTAATGTGGAAATATGTTTTGCAATATTGCAACCTATATCAAATAGCTTGCCTTATCAATGAGGGGGGCAGGGAGAGAGAGGGTGAAAATTTGGAATTCAAATTTTAAAATGAATGTTAAAAATTGTTTTTTACATGTAATTAGAAAAATACAATTTTGCAATTTAATTTGCAAAAAAAAATACAATTTGACAATAAAGGTCAGGAGACTAAGCTGTTGAGTACACTGGGAGTCAAGTTCACACCACATTTTGTAGCCAGTCTAGAATCAATGTAAAAAAGAAGGAGTAATTGACCCAAAATTGAGGTTGATCAAAGTGTTTTTGATAATAAGACAAAAGGGGGGAAATGGTTCAACTGTAGATAATAATGCAAAGTTCAAGTGATTCATTAAGGGATCCAGATAGGGAGGACAGTGTAGCCAGTGTAGTGATAATATCCTGAGAAAGAAGTTAGGGGTAGAGGGATTGGGGTTATAGGGAGGATAAAGAAGAGGCTTAGGAATCATGGGGAATATGAAAGGATGGAAGATTAAAAGATCACACTTATCTAAAATGAATTTCAGAATTCATAAATTGGAATTGGAAATACTTGTGGCTGGTGGCAAGCATATGGCCATCTCTTTCTGTACCTGCAGTGTAATGTAGGAGTTGGTCATTGGGTATTAGTTAAATTGAAGACATGGGAAATTAGAGAATTTGAGGGAACAACAATAAGTATGTTGAAATCCCCAAGTATGAGGGCAAGAGTTGGGGTAAAGAGAAAGACAGTTATTCAGACACTGAAGACTGGAGGAAGGAAGGAGATTATCCTGGAGATGGATAAATAATGACTATCAGTATCTGAATTAGGTGACAAATTTTAATAGTATGGACCTAGAAAAAAGAATTATGTTGGTAGTGGGAGAGTAAGAACGTGTTGGTAGGGAGCAAAGAATATTCCAGTTTCCCCACAATAACATGTGAATGGGATGCAGGAGTCAAGTCTCAATGAGTTCCAGTGGATGGAATGTGTGAGAATGGAAAAGGTTTAAAATGAAGGCAAGTTCATTAGTTATGGAGCAATTATTACAGAGAACACAATAAAAGGGGTGGAAAGACCTGTAATGGGACATTGTGAAGATAGTATAGAGAAGTATGGGAGTAAGAGAATGGGAATGAGGGTTGTACATTTGCCAGGGGCTCAAAGTCTTCAGGAGAAGGAATCTGTAAGGGGATGAAAGTGTTTTATTTTTCTCAAATTCTACCAGAACTTGTATTCTTTTGGGACAGCTTTTGAAAACCAATGGTAGCTTCTGTACCAATGGTGAGGAATCCAGGCAGGGCTTTTTGGATGTTGTAGAAGGTATAACCATATAAAGATACATACACAAACAAACATACATACACACATACATATAAAATTTATATTTATATGTACAAAATCCATCATCAAATAATTGAGAGCACCTCTAATAAAGGGGAAAGAAAGACAAAAGAGAAGGCTCTCTTTCACAATGCAGATCAGCACCTTTTCTGTAAACTATAGTCTTAGAAAATTGCATGGAGAACTGAGAGGTTAAATAATAATAATTAATAATAATGATATGGTAGCAGTAGTTATATGGCACTTCAAAGTCACAAAGAATTTTAGAAATATATTTTCATTTTATCCTCACAACAATCCTGGGAGGTAGGTGCTATTATTATCTCTATTTGGCAGATTAGGAAACTTGAAACAGACAGAGTTTAAGTGACTTGCCCAGGGTCATAGAGCAGGATTGAACAACCAGTATGTGACAGAGGTGATATTTGGAACTAGGATTTCCTAACTCCGAGGTCATCTCTCTATCAATTATGCCATAAAGCCTTGGGAAAAAAATGTAAATAAAATGTTCTTTTCTGCTTATGGATGGCACTAGATCTTTAGCATACTTGTCTCTGAAATGAAGCATTTGTGTGCCCCAAGCAAAGCTGGAAAATTATCTCCCTTGGGTGTTACTGTCTACCTGAGGCTTTGAACCTTTACTTTTTTTTTTAAACATACATGACTTACCTGATCACAAAAGAAATGGTTAGGTACTATGGAGAACAGGATTTTCTGGAATTTAAGATGGTTCATTTATAAAAGTTCACCATGTTAAGGATCTGTTACATTTCATTTATGGAGTATGGAGGAGATCACAACTTAAAGGTAACTTAGTAGAGAAGTCTCAGGGAGCTGCTTGAGACTCAGAGAGGTTAAGAAACTTGTCCATGACCACCCAATATCAAGTGTCAGAAGCAGGATTTGATTCCTGATCTGCTTGACTCCAAATGAATTATTACATCCTTTTATCCTGACATTCACATTTTATGTGTGCATGCATATGACACACATGTGTATATAATCACACACATGTATGTACACACATCCATAAATGCACACATATTACTAGCTCAGATCCCCCTGACTTCAGATAGTACTTTATCCACTATACTACCTAGCTGCCAAATGATAGCTAGCATTTATATAGCACTTACTAAACTCCAGGCACTGTATGAAGTGCTTTATTATCTTATTTTTATCCTCAAAACAGCCCTGGTAGGTATTCTTATTATCCCTATGTTACAGTTGAAGAAACTGAGGTAAAGAAAGGTTAAGTGACTTGACTAGGGTCACACAGCTAGTAAGTGTCTGAGACTGGATTCAAACTCATATATATATATATATATACTCTATTATATTCATATATACATATACCATACATATATGTTCATATATAAATATACTTCCATACATATATTCATATGTAAGTATACTGACATGCATATATTCATATACACATACATATGTAGATATATAAAGTCTTTCCTTAGACTCCTCTGGATACTGTAGTCTCAGTAGCTGCCTATAAAAGTCACATACTTGGGGTAGCTAGGTGGCAAAGTGAATAGAACACTGGTCCTGGAGTCAGGAGGACCTGAATTCAAATCTGGCTTCAGATACTTGACACACTTACTAGCTGTATGACTTTGGGCAAGTCACTTAACCCCAACTGTCTTGCCTTCCCCCCTCCAAAAAAAAGTCATATACATATGTACGTATGTGTGCATATAATGAATGTGAAACTTCCTTTGCCATATTTCTCAAGCCCAGAATGTCCTCTCTAACCCACTATGTGACTTCCCTGTTCATATCCCCTTCTGCA